>CM075884.1:27669390-27719390 GCA_038021265.1 Cyprinella venusta
TTTGTTTAATAATTGATGAATTTTACAACTTGAACACTGTTATTTTCCTGTTTTTAAGTAATCCACAGTGAAAGTCAATATTTCGGTCTCTATCTGTATAAATGTTTCCAGTTATCTCTGTGGTGTGTGCCGATACGCTTATTATTGCGTCACACACACCTGTGAATGTCCCCATTTTCTTTCTGAACGTGACTGAGTGTGTTGAGGGATGTGTGTGAGGGCTGTGATGTGGAGATGGATGTGTTCAGGGTCTCTGGCCTGATGAAGGACTCCTCATCAATAACTCCTCCTGACCGAAGACGCTTGTAATTGCGTTTGACGTTGAGATTGCGGCGCAGTAAAACACAGATGTGTGTGTGTCAGGGTTAGTCTGGGGAATCCTGCCTGGATCATCAGAAGAAATGAACACACTCAGTGCTGACGGATTGGAAGTGAGCATTCACTGTACATATGCATGATTTAGTGTGTTGTGTTGATTAATATCAAACGTCAGATGCATAAACTTGATTTTTTTTTATCTTGCAGAAGTGGAGAATTTTCTCTATGTGAAATGCTCATTGAAGGTCAGAGGTCAAGTGAGGTGGGTAAGTGTATCTGACCTTTGACACCCAGCCAGAGCAGTGTCAGAAATCAAATGGGATGATTTTATCATTGATAATGATCATAAAATGTAAATAAAACGGGAACATTAATTTTTTTATATTTAAGAACAGTGTGTACTTTATGATGAACATGTAATAGCTTCATTAAATCGTTTGAGCCGAAGCTTCAGTCTGAGCCTGTGTGACTTACTATCGCTGTCAGTCAACATCTGTACTTACATTTAAGACTAGCACTGCTTATTAAGAACTCAACTTGCATGAGTTTACGGTCAGATTAGGTCTTTACTCGTTTAGCATCTTTACCTCGTCAGAGCTGATTTTATTTTATATTATTTTTTAAAGTCAACATCTATTTACATTAGTCACATATTTAATTGCTAAGTAGGTTTCATCTAAGTAGACCTGTCTAAGTAGGTTGCTAAGATGTGTTCTGGTTGGTTGGTTGCTAGGAGGTTTCTAAGATGTGGCAAAGATGTTCTAAGTGGTTGAATGGAGGTTGCTATGACGTTCTGGGTGGTTGCTAGGAGGTTGCTAAGATGTTCTAAGTGGATGATAGGAGGTTGCTAAGGTGTTGTAAGTGGATGATAGGAGGTTGTTAAGGTGTTTTGAGTGGATGATCAGAGGTTGTTAAGATGCTGTTCTGGGTGGTTGCTAGGAGGTTGCTAAGATGTTCTAAGTGGATGATAGGAGGTTGCTAAGGTGTTCTAAGTGAATGATAGGAGGTTGTTAAGGTGTTTTGAGTAGATGATAGGAAGTTGCCAAGATGCTGTTCTGGGTGGTTGCTAGGAGGTTGCTAAGGTGTTCTAAGTGGATGATAGGAGGTTGCTAAGGTGTTTTGAGTAGATGATAGGAGGTTGCTAAGATGCTGTTCTGGGTGGTTGCTAGGAGGTTGCTAATGTGTTCTGAGCAGTTGAAAGGTGCTTTCTAAGATGTTGTAGGAGGTTGCTAAGGTGTTCTGGGTCATTGCTAGGAGGTTGCTAAGGTGTTCTGAATAGATGATAGGAGGTTGGTAAGATGATTTTCTGGGTGGTTGCAAGGACGTTGCTAATGTATTCTGAGCGGTTGATAGGTGGTTTCTAAGATGTTGTAGGAGGTTGCTAAGATGTTCTGGGTCATTGCTAGGAGGTTGCTAGGTGTTCTGGGTCATTGCTAGGAGGTTGCTAAGGTGTTCTGGGTCATTGCTAGCATCTTGCTAAGGTGTTCTGTTTCATTGCTAGGAGGTTACTATGGTATTCTGGGTCATTACTAGGATGTTGCTAAGTTGTTCTGGGTCGTTACTAGGATGTTGCTAATGTGTTCTGAGGAGTTGATAGGTGGTTTCTAAGATGTTGTAGGAGGTTGCTAAGGTTTTCTGGGTCATTGCTAGGAGGTTGGTTGATTGCAGTTTTCTTCCTGTCTTGCAGACTCCTTAAATTTGCACCAAATTTGATTTTTTTTTATTTGGTTAAAAAAAAGATCACCGCTCACTTAATACTTCTGATCTCACAGACCTTCATCTGAGAGAAATGATGAGGATGATCTGTGTTATGCTCTTCATTCACACAAAACCTATAGACCTCTCAGCTCGGCCAGCGTATATAAAAGACTTTAAAGCGTCCTGTTTAACGGTGATATCCACTTGAGAATATGCTTCTTCATATGAATAAGTGGGTCACGTTGAAGGCCACGGTTATGTAAATGCACAGATAACGGATTTGTTTTTCACTCCAGATAAATCGTGTGTGTGGTGAAGAATCGCTGCTGTCTGTGTTCAGATGTGTGTGTTGTTAACCCAGTTACACAGAGAGAAATACAGCTCCCATGATTCCGCTGGGCTATTTTCACGAGTCTCGGCCCGGTGTGTTTGCGTCAGCGTTCTGGGAGCGAGACAGTGATCAAGCGCACGACTCTTTCTGCAACACACTCACATTCAAAGTTTGTTTGCCAGCTGAGCAATTTTAGTAATTCCTCTCCCCAACAGAAACCCTTTCTAAAGACCTTTTGCTTTTCTGGAAGTCACCTTCCTCCGCTGTTGTGCGGGAACGGCACATTTTTCTCTTGCTTTGCAAATCGGAACTTCTTGTTCCAGAAATTAACATTGATTTTTTTTCTTTAAAATACTGGGAAGTGTTTCAGTCGTGGAGTTGATGAAGTTCTGTTAGAAGTAGACCTACAGGTCGTGTTTCTCATTTTTTATTTCTTCACAGGAAAGTTGTATTATTGAGATGGGTCCACATTTTTGTCTCTTAAGGCTGCATTTATTTGATAAAGTAAATCAGTAAACATATTAAATATTATTACACTTTAAAACAGCTGGACTGCTGTGAAATACTCAAGAAACATTTATGATTATTGTTTGAAGGGCGTTGATTGGCACGACGCGAAGCGGAGTCTTCCTTCCGCTGAAAAAAATAGTCCCTGATCGTAAACAGCAACATAACTGCAGTAACACTATTTTCCCAATAGATGGCGACAAATACTGTCTTTATGAGTAAGTCAGTCAGCAGAGATGACTTTTACATTGAAAGGACTCAAACTTTGTGATCACTGATCACGGATAGCAAAGATCGACGTAACTGACGACTGCACGGGGAAATCCCTTAACTATTATAAGGACAAGACATCGCAGCGGATATTCACGGATTTTTTTATTATGAATATAGGACTGACCTGAAGGAAAATGCCACTGTAAATGCAGGTACACTCGCTAACTCGATCTCGGATCAGAAATGTGTTTAGTTGCTAAGAGTGGTTGCTAGGGGTGACCACCTAGAGTGGTTGCTAGGGGTGATATACGTAGAACCGTTGGGCGAAACTGTCGTGGCCGTGTTTTATCGTGAATATCAGAATCAAGGATTGAAACCGTTTTATAAATAATAATAATAATAATAACTACATGAATTTATAGGGTTTGGTTTAGGGTTTGGTTTAGGGTTAGTTTCAGGCAATTATGTAAGGAATAATTGACAACATGCCGTTGAATTAGAAAAAGAATGCACACCCGAGGTAGTAATTGTGGTGGTTTTCCTATCATTAAACAGCCCAGAGCCAATTCTCCCTCTTATTGCCTAAGAACATCGTTTAGATTATGTTTTCAACGTGTTTGTCAGTTTTTTTTTTATCATAGACAAAGGTTTTTATTAGGACTGTGAAAAAATTAATTGCGATTAAGCGCATCCAAAATAAAAGTCTGTGTTTACATAATATATTTGTGTGTGCTGTATATAATTATTTTGTATATATAAATAGACACACTTGCATGTATATATTTAAGAAAATGTGTTATTCATATATAAAATATTTATATTTATACAATATAGATTATGTATATATATATATATATATATATATATATATATATATATATATATATATATATATATATATAGAATTTAAGCGCAAATAATTCTTAAATATATACATGCATGCATAGGTATTTATATATATAGAAAATAATTATATAAAGCACACACAAATATATTATGTAAACACAGACTTTTATTTTGGATGCGATTAATCGCAATTAACTTTTGCACAGCCCTAGTTTTTATCCTTAAAATGCTCTTGTGTGGGACTAATTTCTTACGCATCTCACCCCAAGCCTCCATTGCTAATACCTAAATGTAATTTTAGAGCGAGTAATGGATGCTTGAGCGGATATCAAACCAATGCAGTTATAAGAGAGAGAGAGTTGGTTCTGTATGGACCTTTGAAATAACTCAAATCATTTGGTGAAGTGATATTGAACTGTCAAAACCAGCCTGGAACTACTTTAGCCATGTTTCAACGTTTGTCAACCAATCAGAATCAAGAAAAAGCATAATTTAAAGTTATTACCACAGTAATGTAACATAAACATAACATAAACCGTTGTTTTCTGTTGGTACATGAGCTTCAGATCGTAGTTTATTTGAGCACAAAGAAAAGCACGTATCATGTAAAGCCTGTACAGTCTTCAGTCTCGTGTATTTGTGCTGTTGATCTGATCTCTCTGTTCAGCAGCTCTTTGGGGACAGAGACTTGATCCGGATGTGTTTCACTGACCTACTGACCTTCATAGTGACTCCAGCGTCCAGTCTCATTCATCAGCGCAGAGCTGAAGCTTATTCACAGCCTCACACACACTGTCCTTTAGTGTACCAGAACAAGCCCAGCACGCAGCAGAACATGTGCTCAGGTGTTGTGGATGTTTGCCAGGCTGATGTTATTTGGTCTCTGGGTGTTTCAGAGCGATGTTATTTGGTCAAATAGGTTACATAGATGCCTCATTAGTGTGTGTTTCTATGTGCTGCTGCTGTAAGTCATATTAGAACGGGGCAAATCCAGACCGAGACACTCGAGAGCAAGTTGACTGTGCAACCTAGTTATTCACATGCATGAATTACAGTCATGCTCAATAGTTTTCACACCCCTTGCAGAATCTACAAAATATGAGGGATCATACAAAGCATATTTTTTTATTTAGTACTGTCCTGAATAAGGTATTTTACAAAGATGTTTACGTATAGTCCACAGGACTATAGTACATTGTACATTAAGTACATTATATAGTACATTAAGTACACTAAAGTACATTATAGTACACTAAGTACATTGGCCAGTTTAACTGCAAAAACAACAACCACAAAACCAAAAATTAAAAATAGAACGCCTGGATCATCCAGGTAATGACACAATATTAGGAATCAAGGGTTTTTAAACTTTAAACGGGCTCGTTTTTATAAATTGAGCTGTTTTTTGTCTTGTGGACTATATGTAAACATCTTTTATGTCAAATATCTCATTCAAGACGGTACAGATTGTATGATCCCTCTTATTGTGGCTAAAATGAGCATTTTACAGACTCTGTGAGGCGTGTGTTAACTTTAGAGCACAACTATATATCTGCAAAAGACAATAGCAGATGATTTTCACAGCATTTAGTTGATCATTTCTGTGATAATTCTACATAAAAAGACCAGAATCGGCATTTAAATGTATATTTTTCATTATATTTCTGGCCCTAGAATCTGCATACCTGTTCTTCCCAATACAACTGTATAATGTATGTTAAGTTTGTGTGATTGGGTTTAAAATCTATGCTAATCTATTTAAATCTATATTTGGTAAATCTATGCAAAAGATAGTAGAAGTATTGTAAATGTAAGGTTTATTGATCAGTGATTCCAATGAGTAAACTTAGACTTATTTTTTGTTTCAATTGCACTAGGGACCTCTTCTGATTTTGTTCAATGTACTGTATGGTATTAATTTTATTTATATATATATTTTTCGCTTTTTATTTTATTATTGTTGACATAAAATTCTAATAAAAATTAAAAGCATAAAAAAACCCACCAATCTATGTACTTATAACATCGACGAATGATGTTTTATTGTAGATCTTGAGAAATAAACATTAATACTAGGTGCAGCTATTTATATACCAAATATTTGTATTTATTTAGGCTATTTATTTATTTATTTTTTGTATTATTCTTCTTATTTTATCACTTGAAATCTCTTATTGTCTCAGATAATGTTCCTTTTGTTATGTTTTGTGAAAAATATAAATAAAAAGTTCAAAAAAAGAGAAAATCTTGAGAAATACAAGTTCAGAAAGGATACAGAGGTGGCATGATGTGTTGTGTTAATGTTTGTCATCAACATATATATATGCTGTGAAAACGGACATTTTAATATGGGCTCTATAGATATTTGCTCCCTCTAGCGGATTTTATATGTATTGCAGTTTTTAGCACTTCCGGGTAGGCTTCATTTTTCAGATTAGAATGTTGCCGCTTGGTTGTGACCCTTCGCGGCCACCGTAATATTGTGATGGTTATCAATATTTCGAAAAGCAACAACTAAGAAAACACCAATCTGCACAATCTCGCCTCTGAAAGGTTAAAACATCAGCGTGTGGTTTTTACAGCCCCAATGTTGTGATGTTTGTGATGAACACGCATTGATGTGTAAGTGTGAGTGACGAACTGCCTCATGTTGACCTTTGTAAGATGGCGGATGCAGTGAATGTGGATCATGTAGACATATCGAGTGTTTACAGTGTTGGGTGTTCTGGGTTTTTGGTTGCTAAAGTGGCATTTCAATGTGGTTTCTTACTGTCTCGCTGATGATCGCACCACTTGTACGAAATATAAACGATAAGACGACGTTGATCACATTTGGTCATGTAAAGGTGTGTGTCGAGTTGTTGTGCGTCTTTATTACGTATGTAAAATAGGGCAAAAAAGCTCTTCTTTAGGAACTGCCATCCTTTACCTCATTTTTTTTGCTGTGCTGGACAGTTTCGCCCAATTAAATTGATGTATGGCGCACACACACACACACACACCTGCTAACACTCGCTGTGTGTTCTGGTGTTCGCAGTTAATGTGGAGTAGCACATTTCTGCTCTTTCTTTCCTCTGTAACGCATGAGTCACTAAAATGACGACTTGTTCTGTGAACGCGCGGTCGCTAATGCGTCTTCTCCAAAATACATCTTTCTGAAAAATTGTCTTTGTGGGGTGTAATGCGTCTGGGGTGTGTGACATTAAAAACGCTGAGGAGGCGCTGGAGACTCAGAGTGACTGGAATGGCCCTTTGGTTTCCTCCTGCGATGAACACATATAACAGCAACACATCCATTTGATTTGATTTTTTATTATATTTAATTATATTTAATATATATATATATATATATATATATATTTTTTTTTTTCTTTTTCTGAAGGATCATGTGACACTGAAGACTGGAGTAACGATGCTTCTGTCAAAAACATTCAAAGTAGTGAATGTGTCCAAACTTTTGACCAGTACTGTAAGTAGCCTTTATTATATATAGGCTTTTGCATCTGAACTCTTCATATATATATATATATGTGTGTGTGTGTGTGTGTGTGTATATATTATTTTTACAATACACAGTTCAGCATGCATGATAAATAATCTGACGTGTATTCATGACTGTGAGAGATTTGGCTCTAATATGATTGTGCGTGTGTGTGCATGTGCGTGTGTGTGTGTTCTGTCTTCTTCCAGAGGGAAACATGAGGGTGTGTATCGTCGGGTCACTTCTGCCCTCCGGGAGATCGAGCTCATCCTCTCTGGTGTCCAGAGACCTCATCAGATCCCACTGCCATGGCAACCGTACACACCAGATCCCGTTGCCATGGCAACCGTACACACACACACACATACACACACTCATCACAGCGACAGGGAAGATGCAGAGAGATCAAATCATTGTCCTCCTCCTTATTCACATTACACTACACTGTGACTTAAACACACTCACAAAACACATTGAACACGAGTGACTTCCAAACCCGCCTTGTTTTGTTCTCCAACATTCAGACAGGGTTCGTACAAGATGCGTGAAGTGCTTGAATTTGACTTTTTGACATTGAAGTCCTGGAAAGACCTTGAAAACAGACATTTTTTGGAAGAAGTACTCAAAGTGCTTGAATTATAGAAAGAGGAAAGGAAATTTATTTTTATAGAGTGTGATATTTGCTCATAGAAATATCCAAGTATATGATTCAGCTTTCATTCTTCAGGTTAATCGTATATTCATAGGAGAAAAAAACAGTTTTAATGAGAAAAGCGATATCTTTGTCATCGTATCCTTTCAATGCTGAAAGTGTCCAGTCTTCGCATCTGCTACCATTTTGTTTTTTGAGTTTATTTTTGTTTATACCTTTTTAGAATTTGAAAGATAATTGTTTCCTAAGTGAGATCTCTGATTGAAGTCCTTGAAAAACAAGAAAGTAGTGCTTGAAAAGTCCTGGGATTGTCTGTACGACCCCTGATGCTTTCCCGGCTCCATAAACAGGCGTTTACATTACTAAAGCATCGATAAACATTACACATCTCACAGACACACACTCATCCATTTCCTGAAGAGTGATGCTAATCGCAGTGAGTGCTCATGGGAAAGACTGGCCTGAGATCAGACGTGACCAAACGCCAGATGAGCTTCAGCTTCCTCCATCTGCTCGATGCTCTTACTCTACATCACTTTCATTTAATACAAGTTTTCTCTGACACATTAGACTTTTAAATGCTTTGAAATGTGACTTTACAGTTACAGAAAGTCCAGATATTGTTAAATTTATAAGTGTGTTATCATGGCTCTCATCTTGTTATTATAATGGCAGAAGTGATTTTCTGTTTGTTAACTTTGTTTGTCCTCCAGCCAGTTCAGAGATCATCTAATGCTTTTTGCACAAGAAATGGCAGAGAGAAAATCTAAAGTTTGCAGGTTAGTAAAATAAAACTAAATGTAAATCCTAAGTAAAAGTGAACGTGAGTCCAAAAGACAAAAATGGCTTAACGGTAGGCCTACGGCAAAAATATTCAGACTTGCACGACCTGCCAAACGTTTTGGATTAGGTAAGATTTTTAATATTTTTAAAAGAAGTTTCTGCACACCAAGGCTGTTTATTTGATTACATTTTTTATTATAATTGAACATACGAATAGGCCTAATACTGTTTAAATAGCCCACTTAAAGTGTTTATTACAAATAAATTACTACAAAATGAGTAAATATTAAATGAACACAAATTTGCGTTGCATTTACAATCCTGTGAAAACCGCACCCCCGCTTCGCTTGCCCCCTGCCGGCGTGGCTGTATTGATATCCCAGGCGTTGTGAAATGTTGCTTTTAAGCGAGCTCTTCCCGTTTATGCTTTTATGGATAGTGTTTCAATCATATCCGTCATGATATCTCTCACACTAACAGTACATTACAGTACATTACATACCTGAGTCATGAAAGCATCGCATCAATAACATCCTCATCATCACGAGTAGTAACATTAGCTGTCAACCCTCACATTTTTCCGGGTTTCTCGCGTACTTGATCTATTTTCCCGCTGTCTCCCCGTTTTAGTATATTCCCGTATTTAAATATTCTCATAACATTAACATTAGCCCTTTAATCGGACCTGTCAGTCTCTGTTGTCCTGTTGTCAAACTGTTTAAGCATCGTTTAGCTCACTAACTTAAGTTTAAGTGCTTAACACAGCTAACGTAACTAACTACCCTTTTGAAAAACATAGTTAAAAGTATGTTACATGTGTGAATGGTTGTCAGTAAACTAGCAGCTAGGTGGAGCGCAGTTTGCTTTTTTGCGTAACGTACTGTACTCCCACTGTTTGATGGAAATTTCAAATGGATCCAACCCGTTAAAAGTGCCGTTTTATCCACATACCGGTCCCTGGTTTCCCTATTAAATATATCCCGGTAAATTCCGCATCATTATAGGGATTTTAACTTTTTTTTTTTATTTTCATTCTCCCAACTCAGCTGCTTCTCATTCGATTTGCTGGTGTGTTTACATCATTTGCGAATCCTCCAACATGGCCGCCAAGTCCCAGAATGCAACGCGGCGAGCCCACGACGAGCAACGATTTCAAAAAGCACACCGACATTGCCTGCTTTCTTCTCGATAGGTATGGTTAATTAAGCCTATTTGTGTATATTGGAAGTTTTATTGTTGGTTGGCTAATTATATCATGGTGTGCTGTGTTCCATTGCACTTTCACGGTTGGAAAAACACGGGTTACAGGTTGCCTGGAACGCAGCGTTAGTTATTAGCTGTTTCTACTGTTAGCGAGCCATGTTAACCTTGGACTACATTGGCCACCAATCACAAGGTGTAGCTTTAGGTAATGATAAACGACGCAAAACATAGGCATTTGAGTTTGTTATGCTTTCTAAATAAAGCGAATCACTGTCGCGCCATGGCAACGCAGTGGCGTGACGTCATATGAAAACAAGTAATTCAGTAGTAGCTACTTAAACTCACAGCCACTTTAAAATAAAGTTTAACCCATCATTTTTTAATTGAATTTACATGTTTTTTCTTGTCTTAAATGAACCCACTGTGGAGTTTTGACGGCAGATGATCATAAGCTTATTGTATTTAAATGCAGTTTTCTTGCAGTAATTATTTAAAATAAACTAATGGTGCATTTCTCACACTGATGTATGAAATAAACAGCATGCATAATTAAGATCACTCATTGGATGTTTGAAACACAACCATATAGTCTGTTCTGCAAGGCTTCATCTGACCAATAGATGGAGATACACACTCATATCCCACATCATTCACACTCAGGTGAACAAACTTCATATTTATGTACTGAGACATCTTACACTGGGTACATTTTGTAAGTTAGTACAGAAGGCATTTTCATCCAATAGGAATCACCCATTTCTCGCTCTACATATGCTATCAAAAAGCCGTGCACACACACATTTCTGCATTAACACTCAAATCCTGACTATTGAGAATTAGTGCTGTCAAACTGATTAATCGTGATTAATTGCATAACAAAAGTTTGTGTTTATGTAAGTGTTTATATAATATATGTGGTTTTATACATATATATATATATATATATATATATATATATATATATATATATATATATATATATATATAAACACTCTTTTTGTTTTATATATGATATATATATATATATATATATATATATATGTTTTATGTATAATATATATAAGTGTTTGCGTGTGTGAGATGTATGTGCGCGCACACACACACACTGTCACACTCTCTCTCATACACACGCTCTCTCTCTCTCTCTCTCTCTCTCTCACACACACACACACGCACACAAACAAACAAAATCTTTTCTCTCTCACACACATACACTCAATCTCTTTCTCACACACACTCAATCTCTCTCTCACACACACACTCTCTCTCTCTCTCTCTCACACACACACACACACACAAACAAAATCTGTCTCTCTTTCTCTCTCTCTCTCTCACACACACGCATACACACACACACTCTCTCTCTCTCTCTCTCTCTCTCTCTCACACACACACACACACACACACACAAACAAAATCTCTCTCTTTCTCTCTCTCTCTCACACACACGCATACACACACACACTCTCTCTCTCTCTCTCTCTCTCTCTCTCACACACACACACACACACACACACACACTTCTGTGTTAGATGCGAATAGTCGATTTGACAATTCGCGACAAAAAACATCTGTCCTCCCCTCCAGCCTACATAACAACACCTAAAACCACAATATGCCAAAACATGATGCACTTTATTGACTTTTTGTCCAAACAAACTGTGTTTTAAGGCGGCCGGAGAGCAGGTGGTGTTCGTGGAGGAGGCGGAACATGAACAACTGCTGCTGATCTCAGATCAGTTCAGACTGAGATGCACAGGAGAAACTGCTCTGCCTTCCCAACAGAGCCACAACTTCACGAGCACTGGAGTCTGTGTGTGTGTGTGTGTTCAGCACTGTGAACTGAGGATCCATGGCACACACATTCAGGATGCAGTGAACAGGGAATTTAACGGTGTTTGAGCGAGTGGATTCACTTCAGACTGAACTTGGAACATTAAATACGCAACTTGATTTTGCTTGCTGGGGATTTTCGTCATGGCTTTCCTGTGGCTCTTTCTGTTGATCAGAGGACATGTGTGAGCACCATCACAAGCGGAGTTTCACATGTAAGTACTCGACTTTAATTACTAGAACTTAGGCAATCTTGCGACTGGTTTTCATTTCACAGACGTCTTAATAAATGAATGCAAAAAGTTTTATTGACCGCGATTAATTGAGATGCATTTCCTCTGTTCATGTAACTGAATTATCAAAGTCAACACGACGCAACAAATCAGATTTGTAAGGAAACAGGGTGATGAATCCTGTTCCTCCGCTTCATGCGTCTGGTTTTGTTTAATGACAACGTTTTGTAATATTTTCATGATGCAAAAGTATGCTAAGGGGAAAATATGGCTATTTCTATATAAGGATGTTTGATGACGCAATTAAGTCAACAACATCTTTTTTTGTTGTTTGTATTTACAGTAAAAACCTTATAATTTAACATATTAAACATGCAAAGCGCGTTTGTCTTTAATCACCTCAGATCAGATTTATGTCATTCTGAACGCTGTCAGCTCGTGTGCGCGCGCGCATGTTTGTGTGGTTAACAGGAACATGAACAGGTGTAAATGTCGCTGTTGTTTTCTTTTTTTTTCTTCTTCAGCCTGTGAGCTCTGTTTTCAAGAGTACAGTCAAGTTAAAAGTAGTTAAACTTTACGAAGCTCTGACTTCAGTTTCATTAGGCTACATGTGTTGTTTTTAACGGAAGAAGAAGACGCGCGCGCAAAAACGCGCCTTTTCCCCCAGCGCGCGAAATCCTCGCGGCGCGCGCTCTTGTCCAAGGTGCTGAAAACACACCGAGATCAAAACATGAGGTAAAAAAAATTGCACACGTCATCCAATTACATGTTTAATTCGACTACAGTAAGAGTCAGAGACTTAAGCTTTAATTCGTGTCGATAAAAACGAAAATATTGTGAACAACAACAGCACTGACCACGAAATATTGTTGATCGACGTACAAAGCTAGTACTTATTACCATTACATAGGCCTATATGTTGTTTAATGTCATTCAGGTAAAGTTTTATTATTATAAATAATTATATTTGACCTGACCTGAGTTTTAAAATGTCAACTTACAGTAAATTTTGAATAAAGTAGTTAATTTAATATATATATGTGATTAGAAGGACATATGCTAGCCTATATTATAATTTTTTGGTTACCTGAAAAAGTTTTTCCTCAGTGTTGTGTTCTCCCATTTGAATAACACCATAGTGATGATAATGTTGAAATACAGATAAGAGATATTTTTGATGAAATAAGAGACTTTTACGTATTAATTTATTATTTGTATTTTGTATGTGTTTGGTATAATATAAATGGTAGCTGAAGTCTACAGAGTGTGTGTTTGTGAGATTGTGTGTTTATGAGTGAGTGTGTGTGACTTGAGCTTTGATAAATAAACAGGAAGTGATCGTAACACAGTCAAGGATGTATGATATAATAATCCTCAGTGATTTAATAGTTATTCGCGTTGACTGAAAAGGCCCGTGTTAAGAACCATCACTCATGCCACATCATCACTCTAATTATGATGAACTGGGTGTCGTCTGTCATTAATGATGTATGATCCTCAGTCTGTTCTGATTGGCTGACACTGACTGGGATTAAAAAGACTATAGCTGTTAGAATTGATCAAGAACTCGTAAAGTGGGAAAAGCCTGTTCAATGTGTGTTGAGAAGCGATGACCATAGTGTGTGTGTGTGTGTGTGTGTGAGTGTAGCAGCACAGCTGACCTTGAATCATTATTTGTTTTGCCAGTCATAATTTATTTGTGACAAGTGCTCTATGGCCTCATCTATTCTCATCTAAGCAATCCGAGACAGTTTCTGTCCCCCGTGTAGCGGACACACACTGTGCTTTCTTTCATATTTTGTTTCTTTTATAACCCAGCTTGACTTCAATACGTCCAATTTATATCACTACTGTGAAAACAATGACAAGCCATGTTTCATTTTGACATAATTTGGTGGTGTTATCCAGCACCTGTATCTCGGAGAGCTCCAGCTCAGCGATTCTGTCGTTTAGCCAGATCTAACATGTCTGTCATTAGATCAGCTCCGAGTGCAGCCATTAGTCGAGACTGCTGTGGGTCCGTGAGCTCCTGAGGATCAGTGATCAGCTGCTGGGGGTCGGGGGGCACGTGTAGCGCTGTCAGCACTTCTTCCTCTGCTTTCTTCTGCTCCTC
Organism: Cyprinella venusta; assembly: GCA_038021265.1. Taxonomy (NCBI): domain Eukaryota; kingdom Metazoa; phylum Chordata; class Actinopteri; order Cypriniformes; family Leuciscidae; genus Cyprinella; species Cyprinella venusta. The sequence goes on from CM075884.1 coordinate 27,683,602, forward strand.
GGAGCAACAGAAGTGATAAGCTGATGCACGAGGATACGACTGTGAAACATGGCTAAAAGTTATATTTTTCAATTTTTTCAGCCCAAAAAAACAACATGTTGATGAAATGTTGTTTTTTGGGGGGTCTGAAAATATATATATTTATATAGCCTATATAAAATGTTGCTTTTTTGAGCTGAAAACGTTGGAAAATATAACTTTTAGCCATGTTGCACAGTCGAAGCATCCAAAGTAAAGCGCATCAGCTTATTTTTTCAACATTTATATTTTTTTGTTATATCTTTGAACATTTTCAGCCCCAAAAAACAACATGTAAATAAAATGTTGTTGTTTTTTTGGGTCTGAAAATGTGTGTATACATATATAGCCTATATAAAATGTTGCTTTTTTGAGCTGAAAATGTTGGAAAATATAACTTTTAGCCATGTTGCACAGTCGTATCCTCGAAGTAAAGCACATCAGCTTATTTTTTCAACATTTATATATTTTTTTTGTTATATTTTTGAACATTTTCAGCCTCAAAAAACAACATGTAAATAAAATGTTGATTTTTTGGGTCTGAAAATGTATATATGATGTGTCTATATATAGCCTATATAAAATGTTGCTTTTTTGAGCAAAAAATGTTGAAAAATATAACTTAGCCATGTTTCACAGTCGTATCCTCGATGTAAAGCGGATCAGCTTATTTTGTCAACATTTATATATTTTTTTGTTATATTTTTGAACATTTTCAGCCCCAAAAAACAACATATAAATAAAATCTTGTTTTTTTTGGGTCTGAAAATGTATATATAATGTGTTTTATATATATAAAATGTTGCTTTTTCGGACTAAAAATGTTGAAAAATATAACTTTTAGCCATGTTTCACAATCGTATCCTCTAAGTAAAGCACATCAGCTTATTTTTTCAACATTTATATATTTTTTTGTTATAATTTTGAACATTTTCAGCCCCAAAAAACAACATGTAAATAAAATGTTGCTTTTTTGGGTCTGAAAATGTATATATAGCCTATATAAAATGTTACTTTTTTGAGCTGAAAATGTTGAAAAATATAACTTTTAACCATGTTGCACAGTCGTATCCTCGAAGTAAAGCACATCAGCTTATTTTTTCAACATTTACTGTATATGTTTTGTTATATTTTTTTAAATTTTCAGCCCCAAAAAACAACATATAAATAAAATCTTGTTTTTTTGGATATATATATATATATATATATATATATATATATATAATGTTGATTTTTCAGGCTGAAAATGTTGGAAAATATAACTATAATATAACTATATAATATAACTAACTAAATATAACTATAACATTTTCAGCCCCAAAAAACATGTAAATAAAATGTTGCTTAGGTTTTTTAGGTTTGAAAATGTATATATGATGTATATATAGCCTATATAAAATGTTGCTTTTTGAGCTGAAAATGTTGAGAAATATAACTTTTAGCCATGTTGCACAGTCGTATCCTCGAAGTATATATATATATACTGTGACTGACTGTGGGTGATCAGTCTTACTTTTCCGTATCTAATTAGACCAATCTATGTTTTTATGTAACTGACTTGGAAAAATATGTGATCAGACATATTTGACTAACTTGTAAGACTAGTCTTAGCAGTTTCTGCAACCGGCCGCAGAGGTTTAATCATCTATATATCCAGACATATGTCGTGTATATATATCTGAACAACTGATTTACCGGCATTGTGAGATGCGGAGGTTCGCTCAGTTTCTGCAGAACTTGGTTGTTTGGATCCTGATCTCTGAGTTCAGGAAAGCACTGGAAGAGCTAATCAATGAGCGGCGGCTTTACAGCTGATGCTTCATTCAAAGCCCAGATTAGTGGCGGCCATTCGCTAACGTGGGTTTCTTCCCTCTGTGCGCATGATAAAACACACCGGCTACTAAACTTAAAGCGGGTTACAAATCCCCGGACACCGCAGGTCATTATCAGAGAAGCCATGAAGGTGATTCATCAAGTGTCTCAAAGAAATGACACAACAATTACACTGTCCTTGTAGCTTGGGTAATGCGTTAGCCAACCAAAGGGCAAGGGTCACAATGGCCTAAACGGCACAACACGTGTTTTCACTGCTAGTAAAACGGTCAGTTTAGAGATGTGAGCTATTTGACTGACTAAACAGGTCTAGATTTTATTGTAACTAAATTCAATTTATGATGAAAACGTTTTTCTCCATATAATGGACTTCAATGGGGTCCAAACGGTTCAAGGTCCAAAAGACAGTTTCAGTGCAGCTTCAAAGGGCTTTAAACGACACCAGACGATGAATAAGCGTCTTATCAAGCGAAATGATCACTCATTTTAAAAATAAAGTAAAAAGTTTAAGTTTTATGAGCACAAATGCTCGCCTTGCTCTGTTCGAACTCGCATCACAGAACAGAGCAAGGCGAGCATTTGTGCTTATATAACTTAAACTTTTTATTTTTTAAACGAGTGATCATTTCGCTTGATAAGACCCTTATTCATCGTCTGGTGTCGTTTAAAGCCCTTTAAACAGTTTGGACTGAAACTCTCATTTGGACCTTGAAGCTTTTGGACCCCATTAAAGTCCATTATATGGAGAAAATCCTGGAATGTTTTGTTCTTCCCTTGTATTTAAAATATTTAAAAAAATCAAAAATAGCTTCCTCATATTTTGATGGTCTAATTGAACTTGTGTGGTCATGAGAACCAAATATAGTCAGAAACTTTTTGTTATTAACATGTATAATTATGCGTAAAAATGTGTATAGTTATTTTGTATGTATAAATACACACACATGCTTGTATATATTTAAGAAAAATCTGAAAGTATATACTTTATATATATTTATACATAATTAATGTTATGTATAAATATAAATATTTGATATAGTAATAAAACATTTTTCTTAAATATATACATGCATGTGCGTGTATTTATACATACAAAATAATTATACACACTACGCCCACATATATTATGTAAACACAAACTTTTATTTTGGATACGATTTATCGCGATTAATCGTTTGACAGCCCTAATTTCCATTATTTTCAAACTGAAATTAACATTTTGATCATTGCTCCCACTTTAAAATGTTCTAAAATTTTGTTAAAACTAAATCTAGTTTCAATAAAATCTAGTCACTTGACCTCATTGTGACCTTTGCCCCTCGACTAGCCAAAAAATTACCCATTAAAGTGACCCGTACTGTATGTAAATAATAAAAAAAAATGCAAAAAAAACCCCAAAAACATAATTTACAATTTAACAAAGCATTAGATAAAGCATGTTTTAGGAACGTTAGGATTTTGAGCATTATAACAGATTTTTTTCATGACAGTACTCTCAGAATTATGTAAAAAAAAAAAACAAATTTCACTACAGCAAATAAAATAAAGATTTAAATAGTAAGAATACGCAGTTTAAATAAGTTAACACTAGTTTTCATTGTTAGTTCATGATAACTAATATAGTAAACCAATGCAACCTTATCATAAAGATATATTCGCTGAGTTTATTTGAAGTTTAGGATAATGAGTGTTACAGTAATTTGGATTAAATGTGCTTAGTTGTCACTACCAAAATCTAATTTCTTAAATATTTCCTGCTTTTGGAGTAATAAATGACCCAGACATCTTCATCTCAATCACGTCCATCAAAACGACCGGTTTAAACCGTCCTTGAACCCGTCGCGGTGAACTCGAGGAAAAAGGTTCACCGTACACGATTTGTAGCTTTCCTCCAGATAAATCACCGTTACAAGGTTGCAGAGGTGATGTTGTAATCCGGGGTGTTTCTGGGGTCTGTAATGGGCTCTCGCTGACTGTGGAGAACATGCAGCGCCATTACCGTAATGCACAGACTGCTTAATGCGATCATCTGTGCAACCGGAACTTAAATGATGTGTGATTCATGTTTCATATATTGGCAGAACTCGGCTGCGGTTTAACGTGTCTAGTCATGCAGTGGGCGACAGGACTGCTTTCATAATCAACATTTGAGACTATTTGTTGTGGGTCGGTTTCACATAAATGAATCGGTAATGACGAATCAAGACCGTTCAGAATAACTTCAGCTTTTGCCTCGATAAACTCATAATTACTGCTTATTAATACGTAAATTATAAGGTGTGAAGTTTCATTATTGGGAAGGATTAAGGGAAGCATAATGAAGATTAATGAATCCAGTCTTTATAAGTACTAATAAACAGTCAATATCCCCGTAATATGAATGCTGATAAGCAACTAGTTAATCGTAAGAGTTGAACCCTAAAATAATGTGTCTAATTGCTGTAATGCAAGTCGAATTATCTTTACTGAAAAATAGTGGTACTTAATGGTCCCTCTTAAATTATGGGAGTAATAATCTTAACTAATAATCTATTACCGCCTTGATTTAATACTGGTTTAACCAAAGATAATTATTGTTTTAAAGTAATTTACTGTAAAATTGCACTAAAACTCAAGTTAACTAAAAAATACAACTTATTAGTTTTAGTGCATTTTTACAACACTGTTGCCAGTAATTTACTGTAAAAATGCACTAAAACTCAGTAAACTTTACAGTACTTCACAGTAAAGTATTTTACTGTAAAAAACCTGGTAAGGTCTAACAGTAAAGCTTTGAAATTTAGTCCTATTAATTAATGTATACACTGTGCATGTCCAGCTCAACTTTCAACACAAAAATATAAAATTTTGCATTAGAAAGTTCATATTATGCCCTTTTGTGTTGTAAAAATGCACTAAAACTAATAAGTTGTATTTTTTTAGTTAACTTGAGTTTTAGTGCATTTTTACAATAAATTACTGGCAACAGTGTTGTAAAAATGCACTAAAACTAATAAGTTGTATTTTTTTAGTTAACTTGAGTTTTAGTGCATTTTTTACAGTAAATTACTGGCAACAGTGTTGTAAAAATGCACTAAAACTAATAAGTTGTATTTTTAGTTAACTTGAGTTTTAGTGCATTTTTACAGTAAATTACTGGCAACAGTGTTGTAAAAATGCACTAAAACTAATAAATTGTATTTTTAATGAACTTGAGTTTTAATGCATTTTTACAGTAAATTACTGGCAACAGTGTTGTAAAAATGCACTAAAACTAATAAGTTGTATTTTTTTAGTTAACTTGAGTTTTAGTGCATTTTACAGTAAATTACTGGCAACAGTGTTGTAAAAATGCACTAAAACTAATAAGTTGTATTTTTTTAGTTAACTTGAGTTTTAGTGCATTTTTACAGTAAATTACTGGCAACAGTGTTGTAAAAATGCACTAAAACTAATAAGTTGTATTTTTAGTTAACTTGAGTTTTAGTGCATTTTTACAGTAAATTACTGGCAACAGTGTTGTAAAAATGCACTAAAACTAATAAATTGTATTTTTAATGAACTTGAGTTTTAATGCATTTTTACAGTAAATTACTGGCAACAGTGTTGTAAAAATGCACTAAAACTAATAAGTTGTATTTTTTTAGTTAACTTGAGTTTTAGTGCATTTTACAGTAAATTACTGGCAACAGTGTTGTAAAAATGCACTAAAACTAATAAGTTGTATTTTTTTAGTTAACTTGAGTTTTAGTGCATTTTTACAGTAAATTACTGGCAACAGTGTTGTAAAAATGCACTAAAACTAATAAGTTGTATTTTTTAGTTAACTTGAGTTTTAGTGCATTTTTACAGTAAATTACTGGCAACACTGTTGCCAGTATTTTACTGTAAAAAACCTGGTAAGGTCTAACAGTGTTGTACGTGGAAGCATCTGATCGTCATATACCCAGAAAACATTTTTAAATGGCTGTATCATCATCATCAAATCAAATCTGGTGATTTGGAAGAACCCTTTATGCACTGAACTGGTTTCGGATGCTCTTTTGTGTTGAGCTATTATTGGCAAACAGCGTTCAGAATTACACACACATTGATTCTGGCAAGCGTCGGCTGCTTTGTTGGCCGATGCTCAAAGGAAAACACAACCATCATACTTTTAGTTCTGTTACAATCCAATAGCATGTTGCTGCTTTCCTATTTTAAACGAAGCTTGCCTTAAGGGCTTTAGCCTGGCCGACACTGATACCACAGTCCTAAACTTTGACAAAATAGTGCAGTGGTGTGTGTAGGTGTGTTTGCGTGTGGCGGACAGACGGTGTGTGGAGCAATTAGAAAGAGTCTGTTTGCACAGTGTTCATCCATTCATGTTTTTAAAGCTCTCTTTGTTTAGTAATTGTTCTTAGATATGTATGGACAGGTGGAGGGACAGAGTTTATTTCCTAACTCAACCGATATGAATATGTTCAGTGCAGTTCGGTTTCTTGTTCACGGCAAGCAGAAAGTGACATGGTGTTGAAGACAAAGCTCAAATAAGATTAATCTAAGTGGGTCGCGGCGGTCCGACGCTCTCCCTGTGCAGAAGCTGGACTCGGGAAACCAGAAAATCAATGCAAAAATGATTAAACTGATCAAGATTGGGCCATTTCAGGATGAAGCAGCGGAAAAGTGGGATTGATGGTCAGGACGGTGTTTGTTACATGTGTGTGAGCTCTGGTCTGCTTGCTTTGGTGGAACGGTAAGAATATCTTCGTGTTAATATACTTCCGTCTGACTGATAATGTGATTTTTTTTAGTCGGTAAATGACAAATAAACTTGGTAAATTGTCTCACGTGACGAGCCACATTTCTCTTTGGCCTCTGGAGCCAGAGGAAACCATTACGGGGATTCACAGGCCATCATTTAATGAAGACAATAACAAATAGCTTTACGAGTGAGTTGTATTTTTCTTTATCACATTACAGGAAGATAATGCCCTCAGGAAGAGGAGAATAGAGTAGATGCAGTCAAACACACACACACACGAGTGGCTGCCAAAGTCAAAGGCGAAACTTTGTGTGCAGCAAAACAGAAATATAGCAGCAGAAAGTAAAGTCAGAATTGTGAGATATAAAGTGAGAATTGCAAGATATAAAGTCAGAATTGTGAGATATAAAGTGAGAATTGCGAGATATAAAGACAGAATTGCCAGATATAAAGTGAAAATTGCGAGATATAAAGTCAGAATTGTGAGATATAAAGTCAGTATTGTGAGATTTAAAGTCAGAATTGCAAGATATAAAGTCAGAATTGCAAGATATAAAGTGAGAATTCCAAGATTTAAAGGCAGAATTGCGAGATATAAAGTGAAAATTGCGAGATATAAAGTCAGAATTGCGTGATATAAAGTGAGAATTGTGAGATATAAAGTCAGAATTGCGTGATTTAAAGTCAGAATTGCGAGATATAAAGTGAGAATTGTGAGATATAAAGTCAGAATTGCGTGATTTAAAGTCAGAATTGCGAGATATAAAGTGAGAATTCCAAGATTTAAAGGCAGAATTGCGAGATATAAAGTGAAAATTGCGAGATATAAAGTCAGAATTGCGTGATATAAAGTGAGAATTGTGAGATATAAAGTCAGAATTGCGTGATTTAAAGTCAGAATTGCGAGATATAAAGTGAGAATTGTGAGATATAAAGTCAGAATTGCGTGATTTAAAGTCAGAATTGCGAGATATAAAGTGAGAATTGTGAGATATAAAGTGAAAATTGCGAGATATAAAGTGAAAATTGAGAGATATAAAGTCAGAATTGAGATATTAAGTAAAAATTGCGAGATATGAAGTGAGAATTGTGAGATATAAAGTCAGAACCGCAAGTTTTAGACTGTAGTAATGATGCCGAAAAATCAGGAATAAATTACACTTTCCTGTATATTCACGTAGAAAACTATGGAAGCTTGTTTCCGCCACAGAATGACAAATAAAAAAGGTAATTGCGAATTTTTTTCTCAGAATTGCGAGATAAAAAGTCAGAATTGCAAGATATAAACTATTCTGGGGAAAAAGTTAATCTATTTTTTCCTTAGAATTGGCCTGATAACTTGCAATTGCCAGTTTATATCTCACAATTCTGAGAAAAGATGTCAGAATTTCGACATTTAAACTCGTAATGTGTTAAAAAGTCGCAATTGTGAGACAAAAGTCTCAATTCTGTCTTTTTTCTCACAATTGCGACTTTATATCTCAAAATTGTGACTTTTATTTCTCACAAATCTGACTTATCTCGCAATTGTCAGATAAAAAGTGGCAATTATTTGTTTATTTATTTATTTTTTTTATTCAGTGGCGGAAACAAGCTTCCATACACATATTTTAAGTTATATTTCACATTTGTACTTTATTTTTCATCAAGTAAATGCTGCTTAGAAGAGACTGTCAGAAACATTGAATAATCCCAAACTTTTGAACTGAACCTGTTTTAATTCTGATCATGATATTCAGGATGTATGTCTCAGACTGGCGTGACTTACTAAAGTTAAATGGCTTGTGAACACTAGTTTAATATAAAAGACAAACAGCGGTGGCAAAGGAGAGTAGACGTAAAGTAAAAGCACACATGAGCCTTAGAGAGACGCAAACAGGAGAAGCCAGAAGTGCTGTGTGACCTAGTGAAATTAGTTAGTTTGGAGTGAAATTGAAATGTGTGGCAGTGCAATGAGACACTTAATGAGAATAAGAACGAAAGAGTGAGCGGATCTTAAAGGAGAACAGCGTGAAGACAGCAGCAGCGGATGACATCCAGATACTTGCATTTGGATTAATCAAATCTCACACTATTGCACTATTGATTTTTTTTTTTTCATGTACAGGCATGTAGATACAAAAATAGTGATTAAATCTGCATTGCTCCTCTTCTCTAGCTAGCCTTCTCCAGTTTTCTCTAATAAAACTGGCCTTGAATTTAATGAATATTGACAAAGTGCTTTTGTTCCTCGTCGCTTTGGACACAACCTGCATAAATAAACAAACAGATAAATAACAAAAATTAATGTAATAATAGGACAATAAAGAAATGACTTGATAAAACAAATAAAAACTGAATTTATTTTTATATTACTTTTCCCCTTCATTTATTATTAGCTGTATTAAATAAATACATGTAAAATGAATGAATAAATAAATAAAAGTTTAAAAGAATGAAAAATTAATGTAAAAATAAACACAGAAAAATTATAAGTAGTAATAAAAAATATTCAGAAATTTAATTTAATTTTAAATTTAAATTGAATTTAATTCAAATAAATTATATTGTTTTTTATCCTCATTTATTTTGCTATTTTGCTATTATTAGATTTATTTATTTATATTAGGGCTGTCAAACGATTAATCGCGATTAATCGCATCCAAAATAAAAGTTTGTGTTTACATAATATATGTGGGTGCACTGTTTATAATTATTTTCTTTATATAAATACACACACATGCTTGTATATATTTAAGAAATATTTTCATGTATATACTGTGTATAGATTTATATATAATTTATATTATATATAAATATAAATATTTTTGTATCTAAATAATATTTTTTTCTTAAATATACATTTATGTGTGTGTATTTATATATACAAAATAATTATACACAGTGCACCCACATATATTATGTAAAAACAAACTTTTATTTTGGATGCGATTAATCGCGATTAATCGTTTGACAGCCCTAATTTATATATATATATATATATATATATATATATATATATATATATTTAATATATTATTTAATATAGTTTATATTATTAAAATAATATAAAATAATATAAATATATTTATATTATTAAAATATTATTTAATATATCTATTTATTTATTTTTAATATACGCAGGTTTGTTCCTCCATTGATAAAAGCATTTTGCAATTGCAAGCGTTTGTTAAATGCTGATCACTTTGGATAAAAGCATCTGCCAAATGCATAATTTACATATTGTGTCAATATGTAATATCAATACCTTGTATTAAATGCCTCATATTTCATTGCACCAGTGCAAAAAAGTGCCCTGTCCTTAAGAAAAAGAAAGAAATTGCCCAACATGTAATTTTTTGCCAGCCAAACACATTCGAGTTTACAATCAGGAGCTTCCCAGGAGTGAATCCTGAGGCCCTGCGGTCAGAATAAGAAGTCCTTCGTGTTTGTGTTCGTCTGCTGTTGATGAATACTGAGTTGGTGTTGTCAACTGTCGTGGTCTCCCGTTCCCCGTAGGTCGAGGTGCGACTGTAAGCTCAGGATGAGTGAGGACGAGCGTTGTCCTACTTTGAAAGTGACAGCTGACGGTGGGCAGAAAGAACGCCAGTCATGTGCAGATACTACTGGCATAGTAGCAGAGCAAAACCAAACCGTGCAACCTCAATAGTGTGTCCTTTTGAAGAGATAAAAATCAAAAGCTAAAATCAAGTTTATCGTCAGTCCATCTGGAAACACTGTCACTTGATTTTTCACGTTGGTGTCATCAAATCAAATCAAAAAGCAATCAATATCCAGTAAAAGCATCGATTTACCTGCACTAATATCGCATTAGAACAAAACTTGAACGGAATAATTGTCACGTTTGGTGTTCACGTTTATCTTTTCATGTCTTTTATTTTGTAGTTTTCTCAATCATGTTTCCTGGTTATATCATGCAACGATATGAAAATTTTGCCAGATACCGATAACCGATAATTCTTAAAGCCGATAACCGATAAATTTGCCGATAAATCTAAATATGAATTTTTTATATCATTTTATCATTTTTGAGAGCCTGATTCCAGCCTAAGAGAGCCTGTGTCCCAAACTAGAGCCCGACCGATAAAGGATTTTGAAGGCCGATACCGATACAATTATTTTTGGGTTTTAAAATCCGATATTCCGATATATATATTCCGATATTTTTTTTTATTAAATATTGTTGGATTTTACACACGTGTAAAAGAAAAGCTAACTTTTCTGCACAAGATACGTTTGATACTTTTTCTCTGTCTAAATGTTCACTCCTCGCAAGTCTAACTTACATTTTACAACGCAGGGACTGTAACTAGAGATATGCTCGTTATAAATACAGTAATCATTACTTTATTTAGGCAGAAAAAGTTCATTGTGGTTTCCAAGCTCATTAATGTTAACGTTAGCGGTCTTCATTAGCTAGCTTTGTGGTTAGCTAGTCTATGATGAGCCATAATTTAGCAATAGATGACATCATACTGCAAATTGTAAAACATACATTTTCAATAGAGATGATTGAAGCGTGTTTCATCCGTTTTTATTTTATTTTTTAAATATTCATTTATCATTATAACTGCCGATACCGATATTATGGAAAATGCCTAATATCGGCCGATAACATCGTCTATCCCAAACACAAAGTTATGACGTTCTCATAATAATTTTATGTAGACGATATGACGGACATTTTGCATTTTTTTTTCTCAGCTGATGGAAATAATACAATATTTATTGGCGTTAATATATCGGGTAAGATATATTTCTCATCCGGCCGGCAACATTAAAAATTAACAAATAGTCGTCCGATGCCGATATCATGTGTGTCAGGTTCTGATTGGTTGTTCAGGTTATGTGTGCTGCTTTCTCATTGGTTCATTTGGCCATCCTTAAACGTCATTTGATTGTTCACAGGTGTTTCTTGTTAGTCATTAGTCTGTGTATACCTCTATTGCATCATCGCCACGGACCAATGAGAGTTCAAAGGCGTTTACTAGTAGGGTTGGGTATCGTTTGAATTTGAACGATTCTGATTCCGATTCCTTGTTTCGATTCCGGTTCCTAACGATTCTCGATTCCGATTCTTTTAAGAGGCAGGGTCAAAAAAGTTTAGCTAACCTTGCTAACAAACAGTCTGTCACAAATACTCCTTTTGTCACAAATTTTGCATTTTGCCGAGATTTTGTTATTTTTAGAAAAGTGAAGCCACACTTTGGACCGCCGACGTAAGCTACTCATGTTCGACTCGCGGTAGACGCTTCTTCGTTGGTGTTGTTCAGCGGTTTCCTCTTTGACTGTGAATATCGAAACTAGGAATCGAAATTTTAATTTTTGAACGATTCCGGGAAAAACGAAAAGTTAGTCCCGGTTCCAATCGATACTCGATTCTCGATACCCAACCCTATATACAACAAAGGTGGAGCCTCAAGCCACACCCACCTATTACATCATCACCACGGACCAATGAGAGTTCAATGGCGTTTACAAGTGTCTCCGTTTCGGCCTGATTTTGTCCGAAGTGACGTCTTCAGTGTGTGTACGAGGGCCTTTAGCTAGTTTGTTTGTGAGGAGCCCCGAGTCAAACTCAAGCAGTTTGCAATCAAATATAAAGCACTTGATAACTGATCATGATGCACAACAGCATTCTGATTGTGTCCAATAGGACAGGGACTCGATTCCCTCCCAAAAAGCTCCGCAATCAAGCGCAGTCGCTCAGAGTGACACGGGTTCAGCCCTGGAGATTTCATCTGTTCCTCAAGTAGGAGCTGAAACGTCTGTCGGAGATGATGACAGGCTACACCCACGCGTTCGCTAACAGCCAGCCTTTCAATGCTAATCAGTGTATTAATCACTAATTGCTTCCCCACGCACGCAGACTGCGGTTCCCCTGGAAGGTGAGGGTTCGGGAGGGGTTGATTGACAGCAGGTTCAGTGGGCCGCTGTAATCACGGGGGAGAGCGCGCAATCCTCTCGCAGTTAGCATGCTAGCAACACGCTAATGACGCCGCTCGGAAATCAATACGCCCACTGAAATCAGACTCGAGTGACTCCTTCACTCCAGCAGGGATCTCTCAGGAAGAGTTGCGCTCGTATTTGTAAAATCTCGAGGACGAGGGGTGAGACCTTATGCTTAATCACGTCCCGAAATTACGTCTGGGAGAAAAGCCATCCATTTTCCCACCTGTAGACACGAAAAACACAACGCATGCGGTTTTTAACCACACATCGTCGTTACTGTACTGCAGATACCTCAAAATTAAACACACGGTATCCTTAGAAAAACAAAAGTCAACATAAAACAAAGATCATTCGAGTGCTTTTCACGACGAATAAGGGTCTTGTCGAGCGAAACGATCGCTCGTTTAAAAAAAACAAACAATTTTTTAAAAAGTTTTATAAGCTCAAATGCTCTGTTGTTCGTGATTTTCCAGTTCATCAAAATGAACGAATCTTTTTTCGTGTCATTTGGTTCATTCAATGAACGAAACGAACAAATTGACTCGGGATAAAGATTCGTTCGTTTTGATGAACAGGAGAGTCACGAAAGCGCATCACAAAGCATTTGAGCTTATAAAACTTAAAATTTGTTATTTATTCATTAAACGAGCGATCGTTTCGCTCGACAAGACCCTTATTCATCTTTGAACAAGTTTGCAGTTTGCACTGAAACTCTCTTTTGGACCTTGAACCGTTTGGACCCCATTGAAGTCCATTATATGGAGAAAAATCTTGGAATGTTTTCATTAAAAACCTTAATTTCTTTTCGACTGAATAAAGAAAGACATGGGGGTGAGTAAATTATCAGCAAAAGTTTTTTAACTACTCTTTTAAGATATACTTACTTTAGCTGTATAAGTGGTTCCCTTAAAGGGATACTCCACTTTTTTGGGAAATAGGCTAATTTTACAACTCCCTCAGAGTTAAACAGTTTAGTTTTACCGTTTTCAAATGCATTCAGTCGATTTTAAGATATTTAGAATAAAATCGGTAACCAGACCGTTTCTGGTCTCATTGACTTCCATTGTATATTTTTTTTTCTATTATGGAAGTCAATGAGACCAGAAACTGGTTATTAATATTCTTCTAAATATAAAAAAATCATCTAAATACATTCGAAAACGGTAAAACTCGACTGTTTAACTCTGGGGGATTGGTAAAATTAGCCTATTTCCAAAAAAAGTCAAAATTAGCATAAGAAAACTTTAATCACTGCTAATTCTCACACTCAACATTAATCTTACACAAAAAAAATTATATTGCACTTAAATTAATATATCGTCTAAATTAAAATAAATAATTTCATCGAACTCAAAACAATGAAACAGTTCAGTTTACTTAAAATTACGGCTGTCAAAGCGATTAATCGCGATTAATCGCATCCAAAATAAAAGTTTGTGTTTACATAATATATGTGGGGGCACTGTGTATCAAAAAATCATCTAAATACATTCGAAAACGGTAAAACTCGACTGTTTAACTCTGGGGTATTGGTAAAATTAGCCTATTTCCAAAAAAAGTCAAAATTAGCATAAGAAAACTTTAATCACTACTAATTCTCACACTCAACATTAATCTCACACATGAAAAAATTATATTGCACTTAATATTTTAGCATTTACACTCTCTTTCGAGTGTCATCTGCAAAACATGCTGGGAAATAGTATCCCAGCCATTTCGGCTAAACTTAAGTTCGTCTAAATTAAAATAAATAATTTCATCGAACTCAAAACAATGAAACAGTTCAGTTTACTTAAAATTAGGGCTGTCAAAATCGCGATTAATCGCATCCAAAATAAAAGTTTGTGTTTACATAATATATGTGGGTGCACTGTGTATCAAAAAATCGTCTGAATGGATTCGAAAACGGTAAAACTCGACTGTTTAACTCTGGGGGATTGGTAAAATTAGCCTATTTCCAAAAAAAATGGAGTATCCCTTTAAATGAAACCTGTGGTACAGCTGCGATTGAGTAACTTGTTGTCATTTATCCATTCGTCTAATTCTAATCTCTGACTCTATCGGCTTCAGTGGTGAACAATGATCCATCACACAAGAAACAATGAGCGTGACGGTTCACGGTGACATTTCTCACTCACCGTGTTAATTAACAACAGCAGTCCGAGTCAATAATTCATGCATTGTTGATAATAAAGTCGTGGTCACTTAAGGTGGCCTGGTTGATTCCAGTGACCTTGTGAGGGTTTAATCAGTCGAAATCTCAGGGGAACCTCGCTGATGATGATGATGTTGTGAGTCGATTATAGTATAAAGAGGAGATGGAAACGAAGGAGGGAAAAGTGTCGCCGTTTAGTCCAGATGAAGTTTCTCTGGTTATGTAAGACCCGTATTGGTCTAATTTGAATCTAATTAGCCCTAACTAACGGCTAGTTGTATGTGACTGACCCCAGATCGACATCATAAAAGTCTGTCGCCCGATTCATCAGATCAGCGATGCGTGACCCACAGGATTCATACGCCGTTTGCATGAATCACATCGGCTGACCGAAGCCTGTGACATTCAGAAGATACAGACATACAGTGTCTTAATTATTTCAGGAGATGCTCACAGAACATTTCCTCATATATATGCAGATTCTCGCAGTCCAATCTGTGTTTATGGGAGTTCGGTTATCTGTTATGAAAATGGAAATGGAAATAGCCATGCCTGGAACATCAGTGACCGACCGGATCAAGCCAGAAGTCATAGTGTGTTATCTTATAATTACTATAATGTTCCCTCGCAAATAGCCTTTAAAGAATAGTTCGTGCAAAAGTTTCAATTCTGGCATGTTGCGCCAAATACTGGTTAGAAAACGTGAAATATTAATGCAAACGAATGAACGAATCCATCACACACACTTCCGCCGTGACCTTTAAATTCATAAACTTTAAATTATAGGAATGTGATGAATGTTTCATTTTAATTTGGCTCGTAACAAACCATTTTTAGGTAAACTATTCCTATAAATGCACTTTATTTTGTATTATTGAGTGCGAACATGTAAAATATCAACGTTAAATGAATGTGGTCAAACATAAGCTCAGTCGAATGCAATGCAAAAACTGGAATGTAATGCACATTAAAATTATAACATGTTGCACAATTTAAAATGACAAACTACAAGAATCTGGAAAAACTGGAAAACATGAACTGGCCTGTCAATGATTTCGTTTTTGAGTGAACTATCCCTTCAAATTCATAAACTTTAAATTGATCAAAAAGTCATGACAAACATGTTTTATGTTTTAACTTCAACTGCAGTTATCAAATTTAAATCTTTTTTTTTAATTCGCTTTAATGTAATTTGTTGAAATGACTTTCATTCTACTTATAAATTTAAGGCAGCAACTTTAAAAAAAAAAAAGATTAATTTATGCACAAATGAAAATTCTGCCATGTTGTACCGAAGACAATTTAAAGTGACAAGCTCTGAAAAATCTCCAAATGTCTTTTTTTTGACGGAAGTCTTCCTTTTAAATGCGCTTTATTTTGTGTAAAATGTCAGCGTTAAATGAATGTCGTCAAACATAAACTCAGTCGAATGCATTGCTCACATTTCCGCCTTAAACTCGAATGTAATGCAAATTGAAATGTTGCACAATTTAAAATGACAAACTACAAAAATCTGGAAAAACTGGAAAACATGATCTGGCGTGTCAATGATTATGTTTTTGAGTGAACTATGCCTTCAAATTCATGAACTTTAAATTATATGATCAAAAAGTCATGACAACATGTTTATGTTTTAACTTTAACTGCAGTTTTAAGATTTAAATCTTTTTTTTAAATTCGCTTTAATGTATTTTGTTGAAATGACTTAGTTCATTCTACTTATAAATTTAAGGCAGCAACTTTTTTTAAAAACGATTAATTTATGCACAAATGCAAATTCTGCCATGTTGTACCGAAGACAATTTAAAGTGACAAGCTCTGAAAAATCTCCAAATGTCTTTTTTGACGGAAGTCTTCCTTTTAAATGCGCTTTATTTTGTGTAAAATGTCAGCGTTAAATGAATTCAGATGCGCTTGCACACTCTTCTCTAGGGCATGCACTTGCTCTTTCTCTCGCCGCTGACATTCTCATGCTTGTTTGCGTCTGGTCTGCATGAGGGACCTTTTATGATGTCATTTCTGATACGTCCCGCTGGTGGCAGAGACTGTACTGACATTTGACTTTGGCTCTGTAACTTCTCAGTGTCAAGTGTGCAGATAAGAGCCGTGACTTCATCTGGGCGGCTGACACCGCGGGCCGGGCCTCCACGCGTGACTCGAGCCTGAGGAATCCACCGCCAGCGCTGTCCTAATACGGCTTATTTTACTATGCATGGAAATTAGGGCTGTGCAAAGATTAATGCGATTAATCTCATCCAAAATAAAAGTTTGTGTTTACATAATATATGTGTTATTCATATATAATATTATATTTATTTATGATATAGATTATGTATATATATATATATATATATATATATACAGTATTTACGTGCATGCATGCATATGTATTTATATATACAAAATAGTTATACACAGCACACGCACGTATATTATGTAACACAAACTTTTATTTTGGATGCGATTAATCACAATTAATCTTTGCACAGGCCTTATTTATATACTTTTATAGCATTTATAAAAATTTCCATCTTCATTTGAATTTTTTTAAGTTATTTTATTGTTTTTAACTTTTTTTAAATTAATTTAAATTTTATCTTTATTAAATTTTATTTTTTTTTCAGATTATTTATATTTAAACTAACAAAAATTTAAAATGTTCATAAAGTTTACAGTTATTTTATTTCATTAATTTTTTTTCATTTTATTTCATATTTGACGATTTTAATTCAAATTCGTAAATGATGTGAAAGTTTTATTTTATGAAGCTTGTTTCTGCCACGGAAAAAAAACAATTAAAAAGATAATTGTGATAACCCCCAACCCACACACACAATTCTGATTTTATTTCTCGCAATTCTGAGTTTTTTTTTTTGTTAGATAAAAAATTGAGTTTAAAAAGATTTTATTTATAACCCTGCGATTTCATCTATTTATCTTTCATTTCAGTTTCAGATTATTTTTAGTAATTTTAGCTTTTCATCTAATGAGAATTATAAATGTTGCTGTGGCAACTAACTGAAATTAAGTAACTTTTTCAGTTACCGTTTATTTTATTCCAATTAACGTAAATGTTTAAAAAATGTTTTATTTTTGGAAGTTCTGTGCACTCGCAAGAATCGTGACTGAGAAAAAAGTCACAATTTCCTTTTTTATTTTAATTTTTTATTCCGTTGCGGAAACATGTTCTCATGATAACAACACTGGCTCCGATTAAAAACGAAAAACATTTTATTCGATTTAGCCGTTCATTTACACAAAAATGGCGTATTGGGAGCCTGAAAAAGCAAACATTTGAAAACGACACCGCTATCGTCTTCATGTACACGAAACAAAATCTCAAATTTGCGAAAACAGTGACGTCATGCTCATGCGTATTACGTGTGCAGTGTACAGGCGTGACATCGCCAT
Organism: Cyprinella venusta; assembly: GCA_038021265.1. NCBI lineage: Eukaryota > Metazoa > Chordata > Actinopteri > Cypriniformes > Leuciscidae > Cyprinella > Cyprinella venusta. Next base: position 27,701,694 of record CM075884.1, read on the forward strand.
CTACTGGCCCGGCAGAAAACAAAACAAAACATTGTCGTCTATACTTTTAAGAAATGCAAAGGAAAGTCTTTTCCATTTTTAGTTCAACTTTGTTGTGTAAATGTATTTTACAGATTATGCAGATTATTAGAAAAATGTCCTTTTAATTTTCAATGATTGCTTATCATTTTGCTCTGCAAATATGGCGTGTAACTTAATGCATTTGAGCTCTTCACATCTCTCCAGTGCTGCAGCTGACAACGGTTCTTATCCAGAAATGTAATTGTAATAATCGTACCACACACACACACACACACACACACACACACACGACTGACACCTCTCATCCTCACTCATTGATGTTCTCTTGTTTGGTTGCGTGTGTGTGCGCATCACGGCGGCGCTCTGGCCTGGAACGGTCGGAGACATTAAAACACACAGCCGTGATGTCAGTGACAAGCTGCTCTCCTTCATCCGCATCAGACGTGTGTTTCGGCACTCGCCCCCACAGCGTCCCGAGGTGACCCCGAATCTCAGTGTCTTGAAGTGACCCCGAATCTCAGTGCATCCATCCATCCATCCATCCATCCACCCATCTATCCACACATCCATCCATCCATCCATCCATCCATCCATCCATCCATCCATCCACCCATCTATCCACCCATACATCCATCATCCACATACCATCCACCCATCCAACCACACATCCATCCATCCATCCACCCCTCCATCCATCCATCCATCCATCCATCCATCCATCCATCCATCCATCCATCCATCCATCCATCCACCCCTCCATCCATCCATCCATCCATCCATCCATCCATCCATCCATCCATCCATCCATCCACCCATCCAACCACACATCCATCATCCACATACCATCCACCCATCCATCCATCCCTCCATCCATTCATCCATCCATCCATCCATCCATCCATCCACCCACCCGTCCCTTCGTCCATCCATCCATCCACCCACCCATCCATCCATCCATCCATCCATCCATCCATCCATCCATCCATCCATCCATCCATCCATCCATCCATCCATCCATCCATCCATCCATCCATCCATCCATCCATCCATCCATTTGAACAAATCGGGCGAGTCATTGATTCAATGAATCATTCATAAACTCAGGCCTTTTCCCTAATGGCACCATAAACGAGCAACTCTCTGACACCTAAAATGAAGGATTCTATAATTCACTTATTACGATTTCAACATTGCATATTTATATATTCAAAATGTCATATGTATAACATTACTGTAATCTCCATTATTTAGCCAATTGTAATTGCAGTGTAAATGGATTTTGATAAGTGGTAAGAGGGATTTTGTTGATGATGATTTCAATCAACAGGCGAACAGTATTTAAATGTGCCGGGACAGAAAGTGGAAGGTGTTCTGGTCGGTGAATTTGGAGCAGAACGGCTCCTGTCACAGACGAATTTCTCACTCAATCAGTTTTAAAAAATACATTTAGGCAATTGGATAGAGCTTTGGCAATGCAACTCTAAAGCAGTGTGTTTGAGCTCAATTATCCTTAAATACCTGTATATGAGCTATTTTAAGGCATACAATCATTTCTCATTTTTTTGAATTACATTCAAATTATATATATATATATGAATGAAAGAATGTACTGTCAGTAAGAAATTAAAATGCCTGTAATCTGTCTAATGCATCATTAATATTCAGACAAAGTCAACCTCACCACCTTGCTCTGAATAATGTGTCAATTTGAATATGTGTGTGGGTGCAAAAGCTGAGTTTCAGGGCCACAGAACGAGCCTGAGACGTTCGTCTACTGTTAAAGCATGACGCTGCAGGGTCTCTCTCTCTCTCTCTCTCTCTCTCTCTCTCTCTCTCTCTCAAAGGGAAAGTCGCGGTCAGAAATTCTGCTGCGAGGCGAGAAAACAATTCTGGCATGTTGGGTTTTTGTTCGGTTCCACTGGACACAATGTGGCTCCGCGGCCTTCCGGGCCAAGTGTTTCTGAAATGGCATGGAAATAAAGACTGGCGTTATTCTCGGTGCTCAGACCGAGGACTGACTTCTGGAAATCTGGTTAACCCCTCGTTGGTGGCGCGGTAGTGCAAGAACGTTCATCATGAATGATTCTCAGTGGGATTGATATGGTTTCTTACTGGTCCAAATCAAGATTTCACACTCAAGTTTTCTTTAAACTATTAGCTAATTGAAGCTGTTTATTATACATGATGCACATGCTAAAAGCTAATTGAACACAACTGAATGCCATACTGCATTAAATAAGCTGTTCCTTGTCTTAAAACTGTTTGTGACAAATCTTACTTTGTATTTTTTTGCATTTATTTTTGTTTGTATGGAAGTCCTATTTTATTATAGTCCTTATATAAGTACTTATATATACTTATATATATACTTTTATATATATGTACTTATAAATGTACTATATATAAGTACATATATATAAGTACATATATATATATATATATATAGTATATGTATAATATATATATATATATATATATATATATATAAGTAATAGATTAAAAAAGCATCAACTAAACAAAATGTAGAAATGTTTTCTTGGCTGAAATACGTTTAAGTTGGAGCATTAAAATTATTAACCGGAAATCATTTGAAACTGAGACAAATTAATGTAAAGCTAAATGGTAATATTTATAATAACAAAAACTACTGAAAATTATAAAAGTAAAAAAAAAAAAACCTGAAATAGAAAATAATTAAACCTAAATAGTAATAAAAATTAAAAAAAAACTCAAAAGTGCATAATAAAAAAAATAAAATAAAATTAAGCAATTAATATAAATATTAAATTGCTAACTGGAAATAAATAAAAACTTAATTTAAAACATTTTTTTTTAAAGTGAATAAAAATAACAGTGTATACAAAAATGAACAGAAAATAATTCTAATGAATAAAACTATAAATAATTGTACAATAGCATTGCGACTCATGAACGTATATCTCCAGTGGTACGGCGAAACCGTTTCCATCACGTCCTCTATCGCTGTCGTGCAGCGCTGATAATAACCGCGAGAGCTGAACGTTTACACCATCGGATTCATGTTTTCAAGGAGCCACTTGTTGAGACTCTGAGAGACTCTTCTTTTTTAGTGGTATGTTACTGTAGGTAAATTGTTTTATAATGTTTTATTTTTTTTACTCTATGTGAAGCACCTTGGGCAACGTTCTGTGTGCTATATAAATTTATATAAATTAAAAAAAAAACTCTGCCTTTGTTTCAGCTCAAGCATAGCTGGGATTTAATGTGCAGATGTTCCCATTGTCTCGCGCTCCACTCCGCACGCTCCAGCAGACGACAGATGATCTCTCGCCCCATCACTCAGTCCAGCGCAGGGACAGATGGCCCGATCTGCGTTAAAACACTCGTCATTTACACTCGGGATAATAGCGTCTTTTTATTCGCGGACTCGTTCGAGAGCCCCAATCATGATACTCGTGTGTTTGGTTCTCAGACCAGCTGTCAAACACAGGGGAGTGTGTGTCGAAACGTTCGGATCAAAACCCAAACGAGGTTCTGATGTTTCAAAAACTAGCAGTGCAAAAAACTCTCAGAGAACAGTTGGTCTTTTGATACAACTTTTTTCTAACTAAGAATATTTTTTTTCATTCGAAAACGTTTCTTTAGAATGTTCTTTTTTTTTAAATTGTTCTGAGAACAAAACGTGTGAAGATTTTGAATTCCTGAAAAGAATGTTCATGAATAAACAGGAGAATAAACACAATTCTAATATGCTGATTTTCTGGGTATATTTATTAAAGGGATACTCCACTTTTTTTGGAAATAGGCTAATTTTACCACTCCCTCAGGGTTAAACATTTGGGTTTTACCGTTTTCGAATCCATTCAGCCGATTTTCTGATATTTAGAAGAATATCAGTAACCAGACACTTTCTGGTCTCATTGACAACCATTGTAGGAAAAAAATATACTATGGAAGTCAATGAGACCAGAAACTGTCTGGTTACTGATATTCTTTTAAAGATCAGAAAATCGACTGAATGGATTCGAAAACGGTAAAACTCAACTGTTTCACTCTGAGGGAGTTGTAAAATGAGCCTATTTCCAAAAAAAGTGGAGTATCCCTTTAAGTAACAAACAAACAAAACTCCCTCGTGGAGGAAAACGAGAACAATGACAGGCAGGATCAAGAACATTGAACTAGCACAGGACTGCAAACACAGGGAGACTAAACAGAGAAACAAACATAAGAGGGTAACGAGGCAGGCCGGTGGGGCAGATTAATCAATAATGAGATGAGATGGGCGGGGCGAGACAATTGATAGGAGACCACATGGCACAAGGAAATACATGACAAGCCATGTGCTCTCAACAGACTAAACACACATGACGAAGCGGGAATGTCAGAGCAGATCTAAACCAAACAGAGGTGACAGAGACCCTGACATTAAAGACATTTATAATATTGCAAAATATTTATTTCTACATGAGTTGACAACAACTCTGTCACCCAACGATTCTATCTTGTCTACAAACCACGTTTTGTCACAAAAATCACGCGATAAAATGAACCGAAATGACGCGAAACAGCACGCGCTAGGGGTGGGCATAATTAATCGACGATCGATTGTTGATCATTAAGAATTGCGTTCGTTGTTATCGATCATCGCGGTCGCGTCTGACCCCAGATCATGTCAGATCATTTTTTATGAAGCTTTAAGTAGCCTAGCCTAATTGATCGTTAGGTAGGCTAATCTCTCTCACCCTTTCTCGACTCCGTGCCTTGATTGAGTTACATTTTGACAAAACCTGTCAGATCTAAATATTAAGTTTTTGGTTGAGTTATTTATTATTTTGGAACAAACGACTAACAGTTGAGTTGCGTTAGAGCACCGCCGCGCATATCTTCAAATTTAGCCTAACCGAACGCCCAGTTTAACCGCCACAAGTTGATCATCTTGCAATAAAGATCTAATCGAGGAAAAACACGCAGTATTTTTGTATTTTCATTGCATTTATAAAAAGTGAAATAAACAATAAATTTGAATATAAAAATGTTAATGATTGTTAATTCTTCCGACGATCGACCAAGAAAATTTAATCGAATGCCCATCTCTAGCACGCGCGCCAATACCCAGCGAAGAATACCGACCTCAACCCATGCCTCGATCTGATTGGCTGCAGCTCATGACATCACGTGAGGTCGAGTCGCGCGACAGCTCTGAATGTCTAGCATGCTTCGTTTTCGCTTTTCGCATCACACTCGTGTTTACAGTTGGCGAATAACACGCCTCATAACTAGGGTTGTGTATCGTTTGAATTTGAACGATTCTGATTCCGATTCCTTGTTTCGATTCCGGTTCCCAACGATTCTCGATTCCGATTCTTTTAAGAGGCAGGGTCAAAAAAGTATAGCTAACCTTGCTAACCAACGGTCTTTCTGAAGGAAATACTCCTTTCTAAAGGGAAATACTCTGCATTTTGCCGAGATTTTGTTATTTTTAGAAATGTGAAGCCACACTTTGGACCGCCGACGTAAGCTACTCACGTTCGACTCGCGCGGTTATGCTAACACTTCCGGTAGACGCTTCTTCGTTGGTGTTGCTCAGCGGTTTCTTCTTCCGCTCGGCGGACTGTGAATATCGAAACTAGGAATTGAAATTTTAACTTTTGAACGATTCCGGGAAAAACGAAAAGTTAGTCCCGGTTCCAATCGATACTCGATTCTCGATACCCAACCCTACTCATAACCCGACGTTACGTGATTGGCTCATGGGTAACCAATGGTTTATACTTCAGACAAGTGAGATAGAAAACACTTTTCAATTATGCCATGCCAGCAAGGCTAGCAAACACTCGTTTCTCGCCCCAAAAAACCCCCAAATGATCTGTTTAGCTTTCCACTTCAGTTGAAAATCAGGATAAAAACTAGGGCTTGGTAATAAATATCGATTTCCCGATATTAATCGATTCTCATTTTTACGAACCGATATCGATTCTTAAATCTCAAGAATCGATTAGTCATCCTGTTTCATTTGATTGAATGGAACATTGTATCGCGGCTGCGCACATCCAAAAAAAACACAATAATCTTTGTCCTTTGTAACTATTGATATCTCAATTTTCAAATTCCGTCCATTTTCTTTGGAAATTCAAAAACATAAATAGTGTTTTGGCGCTTATAATACCAGTCACAGCGCCAAATAAACATGAATGAGCATCTGAAAGTGTGTTAAAGATAGAGGACAACTTATCCAAATCCGGATCATGACACATTGATTCACTCAATCAGCGTTTCAACCGTGGAAAGACGTCAGTTAAACAGCTTGTAATCAATGTATCGTCATATTTACCTCAGAAAACCCACATAAACTCGTTAGTCAGCTAGAAAAAATAACTCTAGAGAGGAGCATTTTGATAAATATATACACCATATTACATATGCATTATAATCTTAATGTTCTTCAATATTTAATGCAGATTTGAATAAATCTGACAGCCACCATTTAAATGTTTATATTTCATATAATCTTCTTATTATAAAAATAAATAAAAGTGTAATTTAAGTGTTTGTATAGCTACAAAACAGTTGATTATGACCTTCATATTAGGCTAATGAAGCCTATAGGCTACAACTAGACTCCCATAGTTTACAGCATTAGTTCAGAGATTTGATTTCCTTGAGGAAATTTGCCATTTATTGTAACTGATATCCAAAATAATCAATATTGAATCGAATCGAAATCGAATTAAATCGCAAGCTTGTGAATCGAATTGTGAAATTTGTCTCAATAAAAACGTGAGAGAAAGTCGAACGATCCGAATAACCCGTTCCTCTGTCCCTCCAGCGGTGAAGTAAGCACTTGCACAGGAGGCTCAGGATGAGAAGATGGCCGCCATACTGTTTCCACCGGGTCCTGACAGTCTTCACCGGTTCACTCGCGAGTCCCTGGCTGGCATCGAGCAGCGGATCGCCGAGGAGGAGGCCCGCAATGCCAAGGAGTACAAGGAGGACCTGGGAGACGTGGAGACGCCCAAGTGCCGGGCCGACCTGGAGGCCGGGAAACAGCTCCCGCGAATCTTTGGAGACATTCCTTCTGGACTGGTGGGCGTCCCTCTGGAGGACATCGATCCATTTTACTTCCAGAGCAAGAGAGTGAGTGTGTCGTCCAGTTTGATCTCAGGAGAGTGTACTGTGCATGCGTTGTGTTTGTCGTCAAGTCAGTCAAGTCATCTTCATTTTTATTAATGTAGATTCTTCCAAAGTGGATTATGGGAAATTAAAGGGATAGTTCACCCCAAAATGTAAACTCTGTCAGTAATGACTCTCCCTCATGTTGTTCAACCCTGTAAGACTTTCGTTGATCTTCTGAACACACATTAAGGTATTTCTGATTCAATCTGAGGGCTGGATCACTCCTCCATAGGCTTCTATTGTAATTGAAACTTGTTATTAAAGGAGTAGTTCACAACTTTTGCTGATAATTTACTCTCAAGATGTCCCTGTCTTTCTTTCTTCAGTCGAAAAGAAATTAAGGTTTTTGATGAAAACATTCCAGGATTTTTCTCCATATAATGGACTTCAATGGGGTCCAAACGGTTCAAGGTCCAAACGAGAGTTTCAGTGCAGCTTCAAAGGGCTTTAAACGACTCCAGACGATGAATAAGGGTCTTATCAAGCAAAACGATCGCTCATTTAATAAAATAAATAACAAAGTTTACGTTTTATAAGCTCAAACTCTCGCCTTGCTCTGTTCTGTAACGCACTCCTGTTCGAACTCGTCCATCAAAATGAACAAATCTTTTTCCGAGTCATTTGGTTCATTCGGCGAAATAAACGAACGAATTGATTCGGAAAAGGATTTGTTCATTTTGTTGAACGAGTTCGAACAGGAGAGTCACGGACGTGCATCACAGAACAGAGCAAGGCGAGCGTTTGATCTTATAAAACTTAAACTTTGTTATTTTTTTTTAAAAATGAGCGATCTTTTTGCTTGATAAGACCCTTATTCATCGTCTGGAGTCGTTTAAAGCCCTTTGAAGCTGCACTGAAACTCTCGTTTGGACCTTGAGCCGTTTGGACCCCATTGAAGTCCATTATATGGAGAAAATCCTGGAATGTTTTCATCAAAAACCTTAATTTCTTTTCGACTGAAGAAAGAAAGACGTGGACATCTCGGATGACATGGGGGCGAGTAAATTATCAGCAAAAGTTTTTTGAAAAGTGAACTACTCCTTAAGACATCGTTAAAATAGTCCGAGTGACTACAGAGAAGGAGATGAATAGTTGAATAAAGTTGTTATTTTTATTTGTTTTTTGCGCACAAAAAGTATTCTCGTCTCTTGATAATCTTAAGGTTGAGCCGCTGTAGTCACTCGCACTGTTTTAACTATGTCTTTAATAACTTTTCTGGGCTTTAACTTTTTTTAAAGTTTCAATTACAATAAAAGCCTATGTAGAAGGAGTGATCCAGCTCTCAGATTTAATCATTAAATCTTTTTCGTTCACGAGAGATCACTTCCGGGGCTAGCGCAGACCGAAGCGCCCTCAGATCACTTGGACGTGGCTGTGGTTACACAAGGTAAAAACGACATAAACACTGTTGGTTTTCTCACACAAACCGCTCGTTTCGTGTCTTAGGCCATCAATGTGTACTTACATTTACGAGTCATTAAATCATGTTTAATCTGGACTTCTCTGTGCATGCTCTTTGAGGTGGTGACCATAGACCTCCATTATATGACTGACAGACAAGAACGGTTTGACCTAAAAATACTGCGGAAACAAAGACACCTACATCTTGGATGCCCTTGAGGGAAGCTAAAACATCCCAAAAATGAATTTCAAAGTGAACTATCCCTTTAAGTTTCAGTGAAACAAAGCGCTGTCCGTCAGTAAAGGGCAGCTGATGTGTGTGTGTGTGTGCTAGACGGATGAATAGCATGAGTCAGTGTTAATGCGACCGCTGCTGCGCTGGCTTCTCTCGCTCTCACAAGCAGACAAATCTCCATTTCTATGGATTTCAGCTAAAAGTTTTGACCCAAAACTCCTTTTAAATGGCATTTTCAGTGGGAAAATATGCCCTGTTTAGACTTTTATAAGCCGTTAAGAAAGATGAACTGACGCTAAACAGGACTCCTTCGATTAAAGGCCTGAACGTTTCGCCTCTCCCTTTGATATTTTTTGCAAGCCCACGGAGAAAAGAAATCATTATAAATAAGTTTTGTATTTCTTAAGCCCTATTCGCACAGAAATAGTTGACCTTACATAGACGTCAATGATAATTTAATAACGAACCAAAATATATATTGCCTATACCTTATTTACTCTGTGTCCCGATCGTGAGCTTTTTCCCGAAGTTTCGTTTTCATTGTTCCCGTCTTCTTGTTGCGAGTTGCATGGTTTCTGATTAAGTCGCGCACCCGTTTCTGGTTTCGTTGATTATCCCTGTGTGTATTTAAGTGTATTCGTCATTGTGCGATTATTATTACTACAGCAACAGCATCACATAAAATTGTCATAAAATGAGATATCATTCAAAGACTTTTCTAGCAATTTTAGATGCCAAATTCTCTGAAAAAAGCCATTTATTTATATAACTATAATCTATACTTTTCAATAACAGTGTCAATGCTGCAAAGTGTTCAAAACTCAATTCAGTTCAAATGTTGGTTCTCATCAATCAGTGTCAGTGCAGTTAAATTACTAATATTACTAATTCTGTATATTAATCAATTAACCCTTTGAAACCCATTAAATCATTATTAAGAAAAGTGTCATTATTCAGTCAATGTTGATTCAGTCCAGTTCCATAATAGCCTTTATGTTGCAAAATTAATTTACACTTTGTTTAAATTATTCATCAAATTAAATTCAGATATAAAGCAGCAAGACAATAGAGTTATTATTCTGCTCAGTTCATGGTCAAAGTTTAAAAGTTCAGGTCAAATTTAGTTTGAACTGAACTTTGTTCTAAACTCAATTCAGTATCCGACAGTCGGTGTCAGTGCTTTTAACTACGGAGGCAAATTGCATTCACTTGAAGAAAAAAATCTACTCTGTTTTTCTGAATTAACGAGTTAATTTTTCATGAGAAAAAAACATTTTTGCTCTGTTTTTCTGAATTAATGAGTTAATTTTTCATGAGAAAAAAATTTTTTGCTTTGTTTTTCTGAATTAATGAGTTAATTTTTCATGGAATTTTTTTTTTTTGCTCTGTTTTTCTGAATTAACAAGTTAATTTTTCATGGATTTTTTTTGCTGTTTTTCTGAATTGACGAGTTAATTTTTCATGGATTTTTTTTTTTTGCTCTGTTTTTCTGAATTAACTCATGAATTCAGAAAAACAGAGCGAAAACTTTTTTTTCTCAGAAAAATTAACTCATTAATTCAGAAAGACAGACCAAAACTTTTTTTCTCATGAAAAATTAACTCATTAATTCAGAAAAACAGAGCAAAAAACTTTCTTCCATGAAAAATCATCTTGTAATTCTGAGATAATTAACTTGTTAATTCAGAAAAACAGAGTAGATTTTTTTTCTTCAAGTGAATGCAGTACGCCTCCGTAGTTAATTGCTAATATTGTGAAATAATAATTCTTTTAAACCCATAAAATCACCATCAGTACGAGTAGTGCGCTACATTAGAAGTCTCCTGAATTAATCTGACAGAAATTTAGGTCGTTCACTTAAAAAAACCCTGTTTGGCCTCAGGCCTCGAGACTCATTCAAAGCTCGTAGATCTGCGAAGATAACTCCTTTTGTGTTTTTGAGCAACACCGGGGTGAGTAGATGATGACAGACCTTTCACTTCTGAGTGAACGATTGCTTTAATATCATTTTGTGTAAACATCACATTGTTTTAAGGCTCGGGTTTCCCTCTGCCTTCTCGTGTTGTGTTCCTCTCCAAATCTGCTCATGTGGACCTGCAGTTGGCAGATGATGTCCCAGAGGAAACCTGAGGAAAGTGGAAACAAACACAGGCAAAATTTGACCTAGATGTTAGTTACATAAGAATGGAGGAGAACATAAGGGCGGAGAAAGCAAGCTGTTTAGAGAGGTTACAAGGCCACGACTTTAGCAAAGATGCCACGAGGTGAAAGGGCTTCGCCAGTCGTAGCGCCAAAACACGCTGCAATTATTCCGTATGCCGCGAGGAGATGTAAATCGAGGAGGCCACGAGTCCTCGTGTTTGTGCAGCGCAGGGAGAGAAAAGCTCAAGCGTGGCGACAGACGCGAGTCCCGCGAGACAGCCGGCTCTCCGCTGAGCGCTGGAGAATGTATTTGCGTGTTGTGTGCACTCCTGAGTATTGCCTCCTGCTTTATCATTATAATTACTGTTTGTTTGAAAAATGCATTATGTACTCGTACAAAAATGGTCCATGGCAACCGTCCTTTGAAGCGTTGAATTAATCACATTATTCAAAAAATGTATCATTTCTGGACGCTGAAGAATAATGATGCTGAAAATCACTGGGAAAAATTATATTTTACAATATATTCACTTGGAAAACAAATATTTTAAATTGTAATAATATTTCACATTTTATTGCATTTTTTTTTAAATCAAATTAATGCACAAAAAAGCATAAAACAAATCTTATTGAGGCCAAATTTTTTGAAAGCTTTTATGTAACGCTTTACAATAAGGTTCATTGGTGAAGGTGTTAACTAACATGAACTATGAGCAATGCATTTGTTAATGTTATTAATAAAAATACAGCTGTTCGTGGTGCATTAAATAATGCTTTTAGGGCTGCATCCAAAATAAAAGTTTGTGTTTACATAATATATGTGGGTGCACTATGTATAATTATTTTATATATATAAATACACACATATGCATGTAAATTTAAGAAAAAAAGATTATTTATAGAGTATACAAAATGTTTATATTTATATTAGGGCTGTCAAACGATTAATCGTGATTAATCACATCCAAAATAAAAGTTTGTGTTTACATAATATATGTGGGTGCACTGTGTATAATTATTTTAGATATATAAATAGACACACATGCTTGTATATATTTAAGAAATATTTTTATGTATATTCTGTATATAGATTTATATATAATTTATATTATAAAATATATATTAAATATTAAATTAAAAAATATGTAAATATATAAATTAAATTTATATTAAAAAATATAAATATTTTATATATAAATAATATTTTTCTTAAATATACATGCATATATATATATATATACAAAATAATTATACACAGTGAACCCACATATTTTATGTAAACACAAACTTTTATTTTGGATGCGATTAATCGCGATTAATCATTTGACAGCCCTAATTTATATATAATATGTATTAATAATAATAATAATATCATATATTAATAATAATTAATTAATAATATATAATAAAAATAAATATTTAAATCTATATACAGTATATACATGAAAATATTTCTTAAATATATAAAAGCATGTGTGTGTATTTATATATATAAAATAATTATATACAGCGCACCCACATATATTATGTAAACATAAACTTTTATTTTGGAAGTGATTAATCTTTTGACTGCCCTACTTATAATGTTTGCAATTAACATTAAGAAAGATGAATCAATGCCGTATAAGTGCAGTTCACTCTAACTAACGTAACTAATGTTTGTAAAGTTTTGCCCGTGATCGAATGCCTTTTTCCTCTGCAAATGTGTTGGAAAGATACATTTATAATGTACAGAACATCATTTCTGAAACAGGAGCTGATTTTTTTCCTTCCGCTCATATTTCATAAATGTTTGAGGTTGGTGTTGTGTTTGATATTAAATGTCACTGGTGCTAACTAACCTTTCTCTTCTCTCTCCGCAGACTTTTATAGTACTGAACAAAGGGAAGGCCATCTTCCGGTTTAGTGCCACATCTGCACTCTATATTTTTAGCCCTTTTCATCCCGTTAGAAGAGCATCAATAAGGATTTTAGTACACTCATATCCTTTCTGCTGTGAATTCTGCAAGTCTGCTTTGAGCGCTCGCTATATGACAATACAGTATGAGGATTAGAGCAAGATTTCTAAAGCTATACTTTGCATTTTCAGAGTCTCACCTAGACAGAATAGTGCATGAAATACATAGCTTAGAAACACAAATGATGTTTCTAGATAGCAATGACATGAAATGGAGAGCAAATGGAGAAAGTCTGCAATCAAAGCTGGGGATTTCAGTTGGAAAAATAAGATGATTTGAGCATTGCAATCATCGTTTCATCGTATCCTAACCAGACTCAGTGGATTTCCAAACCAGGGTTATTATCGTTAGCTTTTAAAACTAAAACCTTTATAAGTATTTTCAGTGCTTGAAATAAAACAAAAATTACCTCAAATTAAAAAAAAAAAACGAATATGAATATAAATAGTATATAATAAATATAATAAAATATATAATATAATAAAATATATATAATATAATAAAAATATAATATATTAAAATAATATTTATTTTATATAAATATAATGAATATAATATAATAAAATAATAAAAAATAATAATATAATAAAATAATAAAATTAACATATATTTTTTAAAACACACACAAACACAAATAAATAAAATCTCTAGTGATACTAAAATAACACTGTTCCAGACGTGCATGTTTTTATGTTGAAATCTCGACCGATGAGATTTGACCGTGGGCGGAGCCACTGAGCGATCGTTCATTATTGTGTTTCTAAAATCTAAATATATATTTATTATATTAAATATATAATATAATAAAATATATATAATATAATAAAAAATATAATATAATAAAATACGGTAATATTTATTTTATATAAATATAATAAAAAAGAATATAATAAAATAATAAAAATTAATAAAATAATAAAATTAATATATATTTTTTAAAACACACACACACACAAATAAATAAAATCTCTAGTGATAATAAAATAACACTGTTCCAGACATCTCATTTCGACCGATGAGATTTGACCGTGGGCGGAGCCACTGAGCGATCGCTCATTATTGCGTTTCTGATAGACTCGAGTCTATTTTTATTTCTCCGAAACGCTTTTAAGAGAAACATCTGGCACAAAGTTGAATGATGACAACCATACACTCTTCCCGCCAGCCTCTCGTCTCTCTGTCTGACATTCAGAGGCTATGCCGAGTATGAGGGTTGGTTGAACGAAGCCAAGTTCAGATGTGTGTGTTTTCCCGAAGCTCGGTCCTGCTATAAATACCCAGCGGCCCGGCCCGAGGTGTTCAGGAACATTGGGCCCGTGGACACTCTGCTGTTGTGGAGTTGATAAGCAGGTGAAGAGGGTTTGGGTGAAGGTGTTTCGCTGGTCGACGGCATCACCTCACACCCCTTTTAGAGTCGCACGCCCCGCCGGCCCGTATCACCCGAGTGGCGCCTCGTCTGATAGAAAGCGGCACATACTTCACTGAAGTGTTCCCATCTCTTCAATCGCCCAAATATGAGGAAACCTCATCCTAAAATCTAAAAAGCAGCGGTATATTTTCATGTTTAAATACTCTGACAAATTATAAACATGTGTAAATTATTATTTCGAATTTTTTAAAAAAATATAAATTGTATTTATTTATTTTATTTGTTTATATAATCTATTTATTTAGTCAATGTAATATATTTTTTGCTATTTATTTGTGTATTTTAGTATATTTTTTGTTATTTATTTGTGTATTTATTTAGTTTAGTTTTATTTAATTTTTTCAAATTTATTCATTTATTTTAATCGTATGTTTATTATTTATTTTGATATATATATATATATATATATATATGATTTATTATAAATGTATTAATGTTAATCTATTTTTCATTTAATATAATTTATTATTATTTATTGATTGATTTTATAAATTATATTTATTTATTTTATTTGTTTACATAATCTATTCATTTAGTGAATGTAATATAATTTTGCTATTTATTTATGTATTTTAGTATAATTTTTGTTATTTATTTGTGTATTTATTTAGTTTAGTTTAATATAATTTTTTCAAATTTATTTATTTATTTTAATCATATGTTTATTATTTATTTTGTTTTATATATATATATATATATATTATAAATGTATTTATGTTAATCTATTTTTCATTTAATATAATTTCTTATTATTTATTAATTGTTTTTATTCTCGTTTCTTTTATATATATATATATATATATATATATATATATCATAATTTTTATTTATTGTAGTTTATTTGTTTGTTTTATATACTTTTAATCTGTATTTAAATTATTTATGGATTTATTTTATTGTAATTGTACTTTATATTTATTTAGTTTAATTGTATTTTTATTTCTTTGTACTTTTATTTCCCTCGGTTCCTCGAGCGCTCGGTTGCGGCCTCGGTTTGAAAGCCCCTGGTCTGAAGCACGACACACACTCCAGTGTCAGTGTGTTGAAGGGCAGGCGGCACCTGTGACGACCCTTACGAGTGTGTGTGTGTGTGTGTGTGTGTGTGTGTGTGTGTGATGCACTGGAGCGGTTCAATGTGTTCACTTTCAGGCGCCCACACAGACGGCACACATCCGTGCTAATAGCAGATTTCCCGGGAGAGCCGAAGCCAGGAAACATGTTTGATTAACCAGTGGCACAAGAGCGCATTCATGCGAGACAGACTCCGAGAGAGAGAGGGCCGAACGACGCGCTGAAGTGATTGGGCTCATTAGTAAAATCGCAAAATCAGCCTCCGATCAAACGCAGCCAATCAGAGAGCCAAACAGCCACACAAGTCCTGGGCGGACAGGAGACTCCCGAGGCTTTCCCCGGAGCTGACGGCTGTTGTTGTGTATCACTGAACCAGACGAGTGAGAGTTCAGCACTCCAGATAACTAACCAACAGATTAACAAGACTCAACAACTCTTGAGTCTTAGCCAATCAGAACATGCTTGATGTTTAACAGACAGGACTTTAGACCAATGATCTATCTATCTATCTATCTATCTATCTATCTATCTATCTATCTATCTATCTATCTATCTATCTATCTATCTATCTATCTATCTATCTATCTATCTATCTATCTATCTATCTATCTATCTGTCTATCTCTCTGTCTGTCTGTCTGTCTGTCTGTCTGTCTGTCTGTCTGTCTGTCTGTCTGTCTGTCTATCTATCTATCTATCTATCTATCTATCTATCTATCTATCTATCTATCTATCTATCTATCTATCTGTCTATCTCTCTGTCTGTCTGTCTGTCTGTCTGTCTGTCTGTCTGTCTGTCTGTCTGTCTATCTATCTATCTGTCTGTCTGTCTGTCTGTCTGTCTGTCTGTCTGTCTGTCTATCGATCGATCGATTGATCGATCGATCGATCGATCGGTCTGTCTGTCTGTCTGTCTATTTATCTGTCTGTCTGTCTATCTATCTATCTGTCTGTCTGTCTGTCTGTCTGTCTGTCTGTCTATCTATCTATCTATCTATCTATCTATCTATCTATCTATCTATCTATCTATCTATCTATCTATCTATCTATCTGTCTGTCTGTCTGTCTGTCTGTCTGTCTGTCTGTCTGTCTGTCTGTCTGTCTGTCTATCTATCTATCTATCTATCTAACGGTCTGTCTGTCAATCTGTCTGTCTATCTATCTATCTATCTATCTATCTATCTATCTATCTATCTATCTATCTATCTATCTATCTATCTATCTATCTATCTATCTATCTATCTATCTATCTATCTATCTATCTATCTGTCTGTCTGTCTGTCTGTCTGTCTGTCTGTCTGTCTGTCTGTCTGTCTGTCTGTCTGTCTATCTATCTATCTATCTATCTATCTAACGGTCTGTCTGTCAATCTGTCTGTCTATCTATCTATCTATCTATCTATCTATCTATCTATCTATCTATCTATCTATCTATCTATCTATCTATCTATCTATCTATCTATCTATCTATCTATCTGTCTGTCTATCTCTCTGTCTGTCTGTCTGTCTGTCTGTCTGTCTGTCTATCTATCTATCTATCTATCTATCTATCTATCTATCTATCTATCTATCTATCTATCTATCTGTCTATCTCTCTGTCTGTCTGTCTGTCTGTCTGTCTGTCTGTCTGTCTGTCTGTCTATCTATCTATCTGTCTGTCTGTCTGTCTGTCTGTCTGTCTATCGATCGATCGATTGATCGATCGATCGATCGATCGGTCTGTCTGTCTGTCTGTCTATTTATCTGTCTGTCTGTCTATCTATCTGTCTGTCTGTCTGTCTGTCTGTCTGTCTGTCTGTCTGTCTGTCTGTCTATCTATCTATCTATCTATCTATCTATCTATCTATCTATCTATCTAACGGTCTATCTATCTATCTATCTATCTATCTATCTATCTATCTATCTATCTATCTATCTATCTATCTATCTATCTATCTATCTATCTATCTGTCTGTCTGTCTGTCTGTCTGTCTGTCTGTCTGTCTGTCTGTCTGTCTGTCTATCTATCTATCTATCTATCTATCTAACGGTCTGTCTGTCAATCTGTCTGTCTATCTATCTATCTATCTATCTATCTATCTATCTATCTATCTATCTATCTATCTATCTATCTATCTATCTATCTATCTATCTATCTATCTATCTATCTGTCTGTCTGTCTGTCTGTCTGTCTGTCTGTCTGTCTGTCTGTCTGTCTGTCTGTCTGTCTGTCTATCTATCTATCTATCTATCTATCTATCTATCTATCTATCTAACGGTCTGTCTGTCAATCTGTCTGTCTATCTATCTA
>CM075884.1:27721890-27746890 GCA_038021265.1 Cyprinella venusta
CATCCATCTTTCTATCTATCAATCCATCTTTCTATCCATCCATCTTTTTTTCTTTCATCCATCAATCCATCTTTCTATCTTTCCAACATCCATCGTCCATCCATCCATCTTTGTATCCATCTTTCCATCCCTCTTTCAATCTATCATCCATCTATCTTTCTATCCATCCATCCATCTTTCTAACTTTCCATCGATCCATCTGTCTTTCTATCCAATCAATTAGTTTTTGGATCTTTCCAACATCCATCCATCCATCCATCCATGATTTGATAACCTGTGAGTGTATCATCTCTCTCCGGCTGTTGTTCAGCTCGTGTGTGTGTGTGTTCAGTGTTTCTCTGCTTGTCTGTTGTTCTGCGCGTCATGTCTAGCTATCTATCTAACCATTGTCCGGTGTGTCTGTCCGTTGATCTGCTTGTCTGTCTCTCGGTTTGTGTGTCCATCATCTCCAGCTTCAGTAAAGGCCCCAGCAACCCCAGCAGAAGTACGTACATCCCAGTGGATAGACCGGATTTATCCCATGTTTTCCCGTCGTACAGTTTGAGATGAGTGATACCTACAGTGTGAGTAACTGTAGGAAACGAGGCTTGTGCTTGTAGAGAAGCACGCAGACCTTTAACGAAGACCCCTCTCGTGACGTTCTGCACCGTGACTCACGAACGAACCGAGCATCTGATCTCTTCATGCGAAGAGGTGTTCAAGCATGTGGAGCATGCAACAACAACACCTGTTTTTGAAGCCCAGGTCGTACCTCTCAGCACCCTTTGAAGAGATTTACACATCAAATTTACAGTCACATGCAGTGACCTCAGAAAGTATCGCAACGCTTTTGAACACTTTAATCACTCTTGTACATTTGTGAATGTCTTTGCTATGTATAGGACCTGAAATTAAAGGAATAGTTCACTTAAAAATTAAAATTCTGTCTTACTTGCCCTCAAGTTGTTTCAAACCTGTATGCATTTATTTCTTCTACTGAACACATAAGAAGATATTTTAAAGAATGTGCTTCCTTAGTAGAAAAAAACAACAACTTGAGGGTGAGTAAATGAGACAGAATTAAACATTTTTCACCAGTTTTTATGAATTCTATCAATGCAATATTCTGAGAACATGAACGTAAATGTTCAATGTCTCTGCTTAAGAACTACCATTACATGTCTTAAATAATGTTTTAAACTTATATCAGTTAGGCGAATAGTATTATTATTTGTGGTATCTTATATTTTGGTGCAATAAATTTGGTGTTAATGGCAGTAAAAATAATTTATGTCTGGTAAATTTCCCGGTAAAGTCACCGGCCATTGGCGGGTGTGGCGAAAAGTTAGTATTAGGCCCTGGCTTTATAGCATTGTTATTTTGGTTATATATTATTTAATTTCTTAAATTTAAATTTCTTTTAATTTTAGTTTAGTAATTTTAAGACTTTTTCAGGTAGTCGCCAATGAAAATTCAAAGTTTTTCATATAATATTTTATTTCAGCTTTATTCCAATTAATCAATGCTATTTAAATGTCACTTAGATATTTGAATTTTTTATTACATATATATTTTTAATTAGCAATTAATAGTTAACAGTAACAAAACAGCTATGTAAACGCTAAATAAATATCGCATTAATTGATATCTTGCTGTATAATCCAAAGACATTCATATATATGTTTCAAAAGTGTAGGTAAAGTGTGTAAATACATTTTACGGCCACTGCATGCATACAGGAGCATTCTGCATCTCACGGACAGGCCCAGATGGAAATCTACAGTCTCTTTATGCATCTTCCGCACTGAATCCGGAGAAAAATCTATGGAATTCTGGGATTCACACAATATATAGTAAATCAAACTAAGAATGCTTCTCTTTTATTGGCAGCTGAAGCATGAATGAATGAAGGAAAATATTTTAGAAATGGGAAGCAGACGTGCAGAGCTTTCGTTTAAATTCTTCGGAACTCTGTAGAACTTTCTTCGGGATTCTGTAGAACTTTCTTCAGATGTAGAACTTTCTTTGGGATTCTGTAGAACTTTCTTCAGATGTAGAACTTTCTTCGGAACTCTGTAGAACTTTCTTTGGGATTCTGTAGAACTTTCTTCAGGATTCTATGGAACTTTCTTCGGAACTCTGTAGAACTTTCTTCGGATCTCTGTAGAACTTTCTTTGGAACTCTGTAGAACTTTCTTTGGGATTCTGTAGAACTTTCTTCAGGATTCTGTGGAACTTTCTTTGGAACTCTGTAGAACTTTCTTCAGGATTCTGTTGAATTTTCTTTGGAACTCTGTAGAACTTTCTTCTGGATTCTGTAGAACTTTCTTCGGAATTCTGTTGAACTTTCTTCTGAACTTTCTTCAGAATTCTGTAGAACTTCGGAATTCTGTAGGACTTTCTTCAGATGTAGAACTTTCTTCGGAACTCTAGAACTTTCTTCAGGATTCTGTGGAATTTTCTTCGGAACTCTGTAGAACTTTCTTCTGATCTCTGAAGAACTTTCTTTGGGATTCTATAGAACTTTCTTTGGGATTCTGTAGAACTTTCTTCAGGATTCTGTGGAATTTTCTTCGGAACTCTGTAGAACTTTCTTCGGGATTCGGTTGAATTTTCTTTGGAACTCTGTAGAACTTTCATTGGGATTCTGTAGAACTGTCTTTGGAATTCTGTTGAACATTCTTCGGAACTTTCTTCGGAATTCTGTAGAACTTTCTTTGGAATTCTGTTGAACTTTCTTCTGAACTTTCTTCGGAATTCTGTAGAACTTCGGAATTCTGTAGAACTTTCTTTGGGATTCTGTTGAATTTTCTTTGGAACTCTGTAGAACTTTCTTCAGGATTCTGTAGAACTTTCTTCGGAGCTTTCTTCGGAATTCTGTAGAACTTAATTTTGGAATTCTGTAGAATTTTTTTCGGAATTCTGTGGATGTAGATTCCATGTAGGTCTGAATGAAAGTGATGCAAATTAAAAAAAGCACGTTTACAGAAGTGATGAGAGGTATGATACAAACCGAAATGAGATTTGACTAATCCACTGAGCCGAGTGAAACTGGGAGGATAAATATGAGCTTTGCACTTCAGAATGCTGCATCTCTCATCGCTCTGATGGTCGAAATGACGCGCTGGATTTCAATGGCCATTCTTGTCTTGAGGACCACCAGTTCATCAAGCGTCGTCTCGATCACTCATGTCACAGGGGCTGCCGGACCGTGAATGTGCTTCACACCGTGTGTGTATGTGTGTGTGTCTCGTATCCGTCATGATTTTCTTCCATTCCTCACAGTCTGAACTCCTGTCCATCCCTTCGTTCTCTCTTCCGCCCAGGTACACGTTCACTGGCATTTACACGTTCGAGTCGTTGATAAAGATCCTGGCGCGGGGCTTCTGCATCGGGCCCTTCACCTTCCTGAGGGACCCGTGGAACTGGCTGGACTTCAGCGTCATTGTCATGGCGTAAGTTAGCATTTCCCGCATTTTATCAAATAAATGACCTCTTTGACCCCTCCATGTGCAAGTCATCCTAAAAACAAAGAGTTAATTTCACTTGATTCACTAGATCATCTAAAAATAGACATTAGCACATCACTACACTGTTCTTTATACAAAGTTGTAAATAAAAGTACGGTTAAAAAACGATCAGTCTTTCACCTTTAATTTGATGATTATTTAAGAGATTTATATGCAAATTTGTTTAAAGTTAATTGTACAACATGCAGTGTATGAGTTTGCTCTGGATTAGACCCTCAAAAACATAAAGAACAATATTTTTTTTTTTTAAAAGAGAGAAATTATTATTTTATTTCATTACCACATTATTTTACTGTGCAAATATTTTCCAATGTTGTAAATAAAACAAAAGATTATTAAAGTATGTTTAAAATTTACTATTTTAGTCACCTCAAAATGTAATGTTTGTTGTAATTATTTGTGATTTATTTTTTAAATTGTTTTTTCAGTGTATAATTTTACACTGGTTTAGACCCTAAAAACTAAAAGAAATATTTTTTTTTACTGTATTATCTAATTTCAGTCTTCCCACGTCAAAATTTTACTTTTAAATCAATTGATGTTTCATTGAAATTATTCGTTAAATAACTTTTAAAATAGTTTTAAAGTAATTCCTACTCGAATTTTTCCTTTCAGTGTTTGACTCTACACTGGATTAGACCCTAAAAATCATTATCATTCAATATATAATATCTAAAAATAGACTAGATTATGACTCTCCATTACCGTAATAACGACCGGCCGCCGTAGGACGCAGAGCAACAGAGATGATAATGATGAAACAATAAAAGCTGCTGTTATTATTTTCAAAAGGCTGTAATAATCTAATCTCAAGCGCTTGGCCCGTCAACGATTGAACTGAGGAGGGAAAGACGTCCGTATCTGTGATTAATTGTTCTGAGGGGTTGCGTGTAGAGGAGCGCGAGCACTTAACCCGTCCTTGACCCGAATCCCAAAACGCACGTCGCCATGGCAACTGAGGTGAGCGTGGATGTGGACCGATTCCCGGGAGTCGAGCATCATATCGACGTGCCGTTCACATCCAATAATGCCATTCTCACCTCTGTTACTGGCTTGTTCACTTAAAAAGATCATTTGAAATCTGAAATATCATGGGGAATAAACTTTTAAAGATGCCTATGCACAGATAGAAATAGTCAAAGTTATTTTTTAATCATGCTTTTACTTGTGTATATATATATATATATATATATATATATTAGGGCTGTCAAAACGATTAATCACGATTAATCGCATCCAAAATAAAAGTTTGTGTTTACATAATATATGTGGGTGCACTGTGTATAATTATCTTAGATATATAAATATACACACACATGCTTGTATATATTTAAGAAATATTTTCATGTATATTCTGTATATAGATTTGTATATAATTTATATTATATATAAATATAAATATTTTATATATAAATAATATTTTTTTTCTTAAATATACATGCATGTGTGTTTTTTTATATATATATATATATATATATATATATACAAAATAATTATACACAGTGCCCCCACATATATTATGTAAACACAAACTTTTATTTTGGATGCAATTAATTGCGATTAATCGTTTTGACAGCCCTAATATATATATATATATATATATATGTGTACCATATTCTAAAGCCTTCAATAAGACTAAAAAGACTAGTGATATTTATTATCAATACATATATATATATATATATATATATATATATATAGTGCATATTTTTTGAATATTTATTGTAAATATAATTACAGTAAAATAATTTACAAAACTGAAGAAAGTAATACTTTAGTGCCAGTAAAGACGTTTATAATGTTACTAAAGATTGCATTTCAAATAAATGCTGTTCTTTTGAACTTTCTGTTCATCAAAAGTCCTGAAACATACAAATGTATCGCAAAAATATCACTGATGATAATCATAAATGTTTCTTGAGCATCAGATCCTCATATTAGAGTGATTTCTGAAGGATCATGTGACACTGAAGACTGGATTAATGATGCTGAAAATCACAGGAATAAATGACACTTTACTGTATATTCACATAGAAAACAGCTGATTTACATTGTAAAAATATTTCACTATTTTTACTCTATTTTTGATCAAATTAATGCAGTGTTGGTGAGCAGAAGAGAGACTTTAAAAACCTGAAATGAAAGCGCTTATGTAGTGAAACGCCTGTGCCTTGCAGTGATGAAGTGCTGATTTCTGGCTGCTCTTGATGGCTTTATTCCTCAAGCTTTAACAGGCCTGTCGTCCTTGACCCGCGAGTGAGCGACGTCAGATGGACCCTCAGGCTCGACCGCCGCTATAAGTCACGCTCGTATTGGGATGTTGACTTCATTAAACCCAGACGGATGACGGCGAGCGGATAGAGAATAAACTCCAGGTCTCAGCCGTGGTCAAGCGTCGCACGTCAAGCGTAATCATGTTTTAATGTGATATAGTGTATCTTGAACACCAGCAGCTCAATGTACAGTCATTTAATCAGGTTAATGATCAGAGACGATTCAATTTGACATGGAAACAACAACGCCGCCAACGTTATACGACTTCATCCCGTCTCTTAAAATCAAGGCAGCGTCTAAATCTGGGCCGACTTAAAGGGACAGTTCACCCAAAAATACAAACTCTATATCTGTATCTGTAATCATTCTTAAATCAAGATAAAGCTACCGGAGAAGCGAAACGACCCAAGAATTTTCTAAAACAATTATCAAAATTAAGGGTTTTTGTTTGAAACTAGATCAAATAGTAAGAAAAATTGTCTTATTTTTTTTCTGACCCATTTGATAGATATTTGTTCTGCAAAATACAATTAATACATCCAAAATAAAACGCTTACTACAAAAGATGATTTTATTTTTATTTTAATATTTTATCGCTGCATGTCAGGTGATATCAGAGAACTTTGAACATGCAAATTCAATGAAATTATTTTAAATTTATAAAATTGTTTTAAAATAAAAGCATCCAATATTAAACACTTACTACATAAGATGATTTAGTTTTAATTTTAATATTTTATTGCTGCATGTCGGGTGATATCAGAGAACTGTGAACATGCAAATTCAATGAAATTATTTTAAATTAATAAAATTATTTTTAAAATAAAAGCAACCAAAATACTACAAAATATGATTTTATTTTTTTTGAATATTTTATTGCTGCATGTCAGGTGATATCAGAGTGATAACTGTTAACATGCAAATTCAATTAAATTATTTTAAATTAATAAAATTATTTTAAAATAAAAGCATCCAAAATAAAACACTTACTACAAAAGATGATTTTATTTTTATTTTAATATTTTATCGGTGCATGTCAGGTGATATCAGAGAACTTTGAACATGCAAATTCAATGAAATTATTTTAAATTTATAAAATTGTTTTAAAATAAAAGCATCCAATATTAAACACTTACTACATAAGATGATTTAATTTTAATTTTAATATTTTATCGCTGCATGTCAGGTGATATCAGAGTGATATCTGTGAACATGCAAATTCAATGAAATTATTTTAAATTAATAAAATTATTTTAAAATAAAAGCAACCAAAAATAAAACACTTGCTACAAAAGATGATTTTATTTTTATTTTAATATTTTATCGCTGCATGTCAGGTGATATCTGAGTGATATCTGTGAACATGCAAATTCAATGAAATTATTTTAAATTAATACAATTATTTTAAAATAAAAGCAACTAAAAATAAAACGCTTACTACAAAAGATGATTTTATTTTTATTTTAATATTTTATCGCTGCATGTCAGGTGATATCGGAGTGATATCCGTGAACATGCAAATTCAATGAAATTATTTTAAATTTATAAAATTGTTTTAAAATAAAAGCATCCAATATTAAACACTTACTACATAAGATGATTTAATTTTAATTTTAATATTTTATCGCTGCATGTCAGGTGATATCAGAGTGATATCTGTGAACATGCAAATTCAATGAAATTATTTTAAATTAATAAAATTATTTTAAAATAAAAGCAACCAAAAATAAAACGCTTACTACAAAAGATGATTTTATTTTTATTTTAATATTTTATCGCTGCATGTCAGGTGATATCTGAGTGATATCTGTGAACATGCAAATTCAATGAAATTATTTTAAATTTATAAAATTGTTTTAAAATAAAAGCATCCAATATTAAACACTTACTACATAAGATGATTTAATTTTAATTTTAATATTTTATTGCTGCATGTCAGGTGATATCAGAGTGATATCTGTGAACATGCAAATTCAATGAAATTATTTTAAATTAATAAAATTATTTTAAAATAAAAGCAACCAAAAATAAAACGCTTACTACAAAATATGAAATATATATATATATATTTTTTTTATTTTAAATATTTATTCCTGCATGTCATGTGCTATCAGAGGTCTGTGAACATATTGTAAGATAAATATTAATCTTTTAAGCTTTTATATTTTTCAAAGGCCACAAACAAGTTTGGAAATCCCTGAAAGCTTTCTGTGAATTTATTCCGCTATTTTGCTCAATAACTTTATGGTTCTGTCTGTGAGAGCATCATAAATATTCACTTTGATTGTATAGAAAATAATAAATCAGCTCCACAGAAAGAACTAATAAAATAAAAAGATTAAATGCTATTTTTTATTTTATTTTATTGAACAATTCTTTGGGTGAACTATTCCTTCCTTAAACATTTTTTTTTTGATAAACTATTTCTCTAAGGGAGTGAAATGTACAACATCATATGAGGTTGTTTCGTTTCCTGACGCTTTAATTTTCTCCCTTTTTTCTGTCTTTCAGTTGTTTGTCCTTTTATCCATATAACTTTGATTCTGCAGGTTTCTAACTGAATTTATAAAAGTAGGCAATCTGCAAGCTCTCCGAACGTTCAGGGTCCTCCGCGCTTTGAAAACTATTTCCGTAATCCCAGGTAAGACGTTCCTGAACGTGTGCGCAAGGGAAACGTTTAGTGTTGCTCTCTGTCCATTAGCAAACAAAACAGCTCAGGAGTTTTCCTGCATCCGGTTCTTCCCGCGCTGTGTTCTCCAGTCGGTCACCCCTGAAACTATCCCAGCATTCCTGCTTCATTCTCCGCTGTGTTGTTGTTGTGTTGTTGTCATTGTCTGTGCTCCAATTCTGGCTTATTGCAGATATGTTACTGAGTTTGTGGACCTGGGCAATGTCTCAGCGTTACGGACATTCAGGGTTCTGCGAGCACTGAAAACTATCTCAGTCATCCCAGGTGAGAGGCCGACGAACGCCGAGGCCTGCAGTGCTAATGGATGACCCGAGCATTTCCAAAACACTCTTGGAAACATGCAGAATGTACAAAATGAGACTCTCGAGATGGGCATAAACTGAAACCAGACGCTTTAAGTGGACAAAACTCTCTAAAACCATCAGACCAGCTTTGCATTGCAAAAAAAATTATTTTTTGTTTCATTTTCCAGTGCAAATATCTACACTTTCTTAAAGTCCCTCTGTAGTCGATAATTGTTTAATCCATTTAAACTCATCTTTGATCGCCAATATGACATATTTAAACTAGGGCTGTCAAACGATTAATCGTATCCAAAATAAAAGTTTGTGTTTACATAATATATGTGGGTGCACTGTGTATAATTATTATATATATATATATATATATAAATAAATACACACACATGCTTGTATATATTTAAGAAATATTTTCATGTATATTCTGTGTATAGATTTATATATAATTTATATTATATATAAATATAAATATTTTATATATAAATAATATATTTTTCTTAAATATACATGCATGTGTGTGTATTTATATATCTAAAATAATTATACACAGTGCACCCACATATATTATGTAAACACAAACTTTTATTTTCAATGCGATTAATCATTTTGACGCCCTAATTTAAACGTTTATCACACTTTAAAATGGCTTGAATGTAACTCGACACCCTTGCCTCATTTATTATGCACGGTTCTTTGAATATGCAAATGAGCCCCGCCTCCACTCAGAACAGAAACACTCAGACGTCAGAAACACAAGCGATTTCAAAGCGTGTTTTTGAGACCGTCTTTGGTTCACTGCAGTTTTTAAGGAGGAAATACTGAATGAATTTACACATGGTGTGTGTTAAAGCGTATTAAACACACCACACACACATAAACAACATTAAACGCTGGATTTACACTATAGGAGGACTTTAAATTAGCCTAGATCTCAGTTTTCCGAGCAACTGCCATAGAGTCCGGTTCTGAAAGTATGCAAATCCATTATTTTTCTGTTGATCTTAACTTATAAACCTATTGTGAGCTAAGGGTGGTGAATCGATGGTGTATGCTATTGCTGAAACCGTCAGTCCACGTTATTTCGACTTATTTTTTAAATAATCATGTCTAACTGTTAAAAAAAACTACATTACCCATGACACTGTACAGAAACTTCCACTGTTGCCAATTGTGGTAAAATAACTCTTAAGCTCCGCCCACTCTGATAGAGCATGCAAATGATGTAATCAAGTCAGTCTTGCGAAGCTGTTAAAATACTTTGATTTTGATTTTATTTGCAATGATTCATGAGATTGTAGTTCTTTTCCTCATAGAAGCCATTAAGTACACAATATGTTCGTGATTTGTAATCCCAACATTTTTTTTCTTTTGTCAAATCAACTTAAATAATTGATGTGGTTCAGATAACATAATATTTTGAGTTTCTGATGATTAAATCAATCTCCTTCATTGCATTAACTCAATTTTTCCATTTCAATGAACTTAAAATTTTAAGGCAACCAGGTTACTTCATTTTTTTTTGTATGATTTATTTAATGAATTTTGAATTTTTCACAACAACAAGGACAAACACTAAAAAAATGAAATATAAAAATAAATAAATAAATAATATGATTTGATTTGAATCTTTATTTCGAACATAAAAAAGAAAGTGTATAAAATAAAACAATGTTTAAAAACTTCGGAAAACTCAAAACAAATGAGCAGCAAAATATATATATGTATAATTCTTTGCTGTTGACATACTTCTATTATATGTGCGAAAAGGAGTAGGAAGAAGTAAAACTTATATACTCCTACCCCCTAAATTCTTACAGTCTTATAATTACAGTACAATTTAATTTGAAATAAAATTACAATAAACAAAAATTTAACAAATAAAGACCAATTCGAAAAAAACAACAACAACAACAACAACACAAAGTCCTTCACCCCAGTAACAGGTTTAGTACAGAATATAATAGTTACTTAATTTTTTAAGTTATTTAAAATATTTAGAATATAACATATATTATATATAACATATAAATATAAGATATAACATTAAATATTATATATAAATATTAAATATAACCTATAAATATTATATAACATATAAATATAACAATATTTTTTTGTAATGATGTGATTCAGCTCATAGCTGGTTGGTTTGGTTATAGTAGTTAGCACTCTAATTGAACTTTAAAGGGATAGTTCGCCCCAATTACTTGTAATTACTGAAATATTTTGCATTTTGGGGTGAACTATCCCTATGGAAAAACTGCTAACAGGACCGACGCCAGGCCCTGTCGCTCAGTTAAAGCTGTTAACATTAGACACATTAGAGCGGCTGACTACAGGTCAATCACACACACACACAAGTGATTGACACCAGGGTTGCTAGTTCGAGTTACCGTCACCTGTGAGCGCTGGGTTCAGTTAACTCACCCTGAGAGTCTCATTGCACCGTGGTGGTTGACATGTTAAAGGCATGGGTAGATGTAGAGAACATGACTTTGCATGGTGAGCCGATGAGCCGACGCTTCTTATGGAATCAGAAATACAGCTATACACACACACACACACACACACACACATAAATATGCATTATGAAAAGTGCATGTTCTGGTTCCACAGAAGCGTCTGTTTTGAACTGTCACATCATCACCCACAAATGTGTGTGAAGACAGCCCTAGATGTGTTGTGCTGTGCTTGTGGTTTAATGCTTGTGATCGATGTGATCCGGGGTTTGGCAACATTCAGAACGGTGTGAGTTTGATAGAAATTAGCAACAAGAATTGGAATTGGATTGGGAGGAAATACTGAATTGCAATGGGGGAAAAATATCAAAACAATCACAAATTAGGTTTTGCAACAGTAATAAGTACATTACTTGGTTACACTTTATATTAAGGTTTTGCAGTGTAATTATAATTGTAAGTACTAGGGCGATTAATCGCATCCAAAATAAAAGTTTGTGTTTACATAATATATGTGGATGCACTGTGTATAATTATTTTATTTTAAATATTTTATTTAATAATATATTTATTTAATATTATATTTATAAATTTGTATTTATTTAATATTATATTTTATTTAAATTATTTTAAATATAAACACACACACACGTGCTTGTATATATTTAAGAAATATTTTCATGTATATACTGTATGATTTATATTATATATAAATATATTATATATAAATAATATTTGTTTTTTTAAAATACATGCATGTGTGTGTATTTATATACAAAATAATTATACACAGTGCACCCACATGTTATGTAAACACAAACTTTTATTTTGGATTTATCGTTTTATTTTGTTTTATTATTATTATTATTATTTATTATTTATTATTAATTTGTTTTATTATTATTTATTTTATTATTATTTAGTTTTATTATGGATTTATCATGATTTATCGTTTTACAGCCCTAATTAACACATGTATACTTACTACAGGGTTAGGATTAGGGTTTGGTTTAGGGTTAGTTGCATGTAATTATGCAAACTGTATAAAATTATTAATATATTATTTTGATATTCTTGAGTATTTGCACTTTTTTCAACATTTAAAAAATCTATTTTTTTTACACTCTTTCAGCTTAATAATTAAAATATGTATATAAAGTGTAGTTGACGCTAAAAATACATCTAGAAGATTCAAAGTTATTAAAAATAATTAGGGCTTTTTTTAAGTTTTAAATATAATTTTTTATTAAATTCAGCTTCTTAAATTCAGCTTCTTAGGGCTGTGCAAAAATTAATTGCGATTAATAGCATCCAAAATAAAAGTCGGTGTTTACATAATATATTTGTGTGTGCTGTATATAATTATTTTGTATATATAAATACACACACATGCATGTATATATTTAAGAAAATGTGTTATTCAAAAATATATTATAAAATATATAATAAAATATATTTATTTAATATAGATTATGTATGTATATATATATACATACATATATACATGCATGCATAGGTGTTTATATATACAAAATAATTATATACACCACACACAAATATATTAGGTAAACATAGACTTTTATTTTGGATGCGATTAATCGCAATTAAGTTTTGCACAGCCCTAAAAATAATGTACAAAAATACTGATATGATAAATGGTTAATAATTTTTTTTTTAAAATTATTCAGTTTTCACGTCACCCGCACCTTTTCAACTTAATGTTAAAAATAATAGTTCTCACGCTCACTCGGATTTTGAACGGTGCTCAACCCGGATCTAATGAAATGACAAATTGCTTTGATTTGATTAATCACAAATGAAAACAAGCACAAATGAGCACATGACCACGAGTCCTCGTCTGATCCGCCGGTGTGTCTCGCTCAGGCCTGAAGACCATCGTCGGCGCGCTCATCCAGTCGGTGAAGAAGCTGGCCGACGTCATGATCCTCACGGTCTTCTGCCTCAGTGTGTTCGCTCTCATCGGCCTGCAGCTCTTCATGGGGAACCTGCGGCAGAAGTGTGTTCGCAGCACCACACACTGTCTCAACACCACCTTACCTTCATACAACAACAGCACTTTCTTCTGCAATAACAGAACCTGGCCCTCGCTGGAGGACTTTAACAATAACGAAGGTCAGTGAAGCTCAAACGTTGCGTGACTCTCTCTGTCACAGGACATATCTATTGAAAATACCATCATAAGTGATATATACTAGTAAGATATCATTCTAATTTGACTAGGAATTGTGTAATGCCCTTTTCACAAGATGTAATAATAAGTCTCTGATGTCCCCAGAGTGTGTGTGTGAAGTTTTAGCTCAAAACACCCCACAGATATTGTTATATATCGTGCTAAAATTGTCACTTTTTGAGGGTGAGCAAAAACACCGTTTTTGTGTCTGTCCCTTTAAATGCAAATGAGCTGCTGCTCCCGGTGCAGGGGGCGGAGCTTCAAGAGCTTATGTGCTCATCAATTAGCTTATTCTATCATGATAATCTATTAGGCAAGGCAAGTTTATTTTATTTTTAATGTTTATTTATTTTAATATAATTTATTTTATTTTTGTTATTAATGTCGTTTCTGTTGAAATGAATGGGATCATGTGGCTTGTCGTTGGTGATGTGAACGGGGTTTGAGTCTGAATGCTTTGTAGAAACAATGTCTTTTACATCAGGCATGCGGCCAAACGGTTGCTAAGGTCTTCTAAATGGGTTTTAGCATGTTGCTAGGTGGTTTTTTTACTTTTCCGAGTCACGAGTCCACCTTCAACCCTCTCTGGGGGTCTCTGAGTCGAGATAAGATTAGACTGCTTTAAAGCCAGATTATAGAGATATACAAAACGTTAGTAAAAGTCTCATTACTTTCTAGAAGAAACCATTGAAATATAAAAAAAAAAAATTGTCTTTTTTTTCTATAATCCAATTTTGGTATTATTTAGTTATTGTAGGCCTGTTTATTAATATTTTGAATTTTAAAAATTCAATTTTTTTAAAAGTAATTTTTTACTTTTATTTTTTTAAAATTTAAAAGTATTTTTTAATGTCTTTTTCTTATTTAGTTAAAAAAAAAGTTTTTCTTTAAATATTTTAGTTTTTCTTAGTTCACTTTTTATTATAGCTTTCATTTTTGTTCATTTTGATTTTAATTTAAGAGCTTTTGTCTTATTTATTTATTTTTAATTCTTATTTAGTAGGGCTGTCAAACGATTAATCGCATCCAAAATAAAAGTTTGTGTTTACGTAATATATGTGGGCGTAGTGTGTATAATTATTTTATATATATAAATAGACACACATGCATGTATATATTTACAAAAAAATGTGTTCTTAATATATCAAATATTTATATTTATACATAATATTAATTATGTATAAATATATATAAAGTATATACTTTCTTAAATATATACATGCATGTGTGTGTATTTATATATACAAAATAATTATACACACTACGCCCACATATATTACGTAAACACAAACTTTTATTTTGAATGCGATTAATCGTTTCCCAGCCCTATTATTTAGCGATAATTTGTTTTGTTATTTTTCTTCTAGAACTTCAACTTGAAATTCCAATTCTTTAAAATTTTTTTTTTTGTTTTTAATTATTTTTTCATGCCATTAAAAGGTAAATTGATCTAGTTAATTTCGATGACTGAACGGTTAGACGAGTTAAGACTCTTAACATGATGGCTATGTTTATACAACTGTCCCGTGGTTACATAATCATACTTGGTTGCTACTTACAATTAGCTTTGATTGAATAAATACTTCAGACATAGTCAAGATGACCTGAATGAACCCTGCTGCCTCTGTCACATTGATCACATATTGAAATATGAAGCATGTTGATCATAATCCTGCAGTTAAATGACGAGAGTCAGAAAAGATGAGATTCAGTCTTATTTTGGGTTGGTCTCATTTCATTAGAATAGCAATTAGGACAGAGCTGGCACTCGATGAGTTGACCTGCAGAACGCAGATGTAGGACGCAGACAGAAATAGACTTAAGACTTCTCATGATGTGCTTCGTCATGGTCCAAAACACTGAGTTTAAAACACTTCACAAACCACTGCTAATGGAGTTTGAAAGGTCACTACAATGCGAAATATTCATCAAAATCAAAGTATATTGGCCAATAGGGTCAAGAAAATAATTTTAATTCGAGGGGGAAACTAGTTTATTACTCTGACTCCACTGGCTAGTGTTGTCCAAATATTCGGTACTAAAAAATGTTACTAAAATTCAATTCGAGAACTGTAAAATTGTAATGGTATCGGGAGCGACTACTGGAAATTTGGTACCATGACATCCCTAGCACTGGGAAATGTATCTCGATTTATGGATGTTTAGATATTTGTAGTTGGAAACCAGACAAAAATACTGAGGAATAATTTTTTTATTTTATTAATTTAATTAGATTTATAAAAAAAGAATCAAGTGATTTGTATATAAACTAGGGCTGTCAAACGATTAATCGCGATTAATCGCATTCAAAATAAAAGTTTGTGTTTACGTAATATATGTGCGTAGTGTGTATAATTATTTTGTATATATAAATACACACACATGCATGTAAATATTTAAGAAAAATGTGTTCTTAATATATCAAATATTTATATTTATACATAATATTAATTATGTATAAATATATATAAAGTATATACTTTCAGATTTTTCTTAAATATATACATGCATGTGTGTGTATTTATATATACAAAATAATTATACACACTACACACATATATTACGTAAACACAAACTTTTATTTTGAATGCGATTAATCGCGATTAATCGTTTGACAGCCCTAATATAAACGTGTAATAATAACATTCTAATAATACAATTTTATTGACATAAATATAATTTTATTCCAATTATTTATCTTGCTTATTTTGCTTAAGATCGGGATTTATTGAGTCCAGCTCGAGATATGTCGCTCACCACTAGAGCCAGACCGATATTATCGGCCGACATTAGGCATTTTCCAAACTATCGGTATGGGCAGTTATAATGGCCGATAAATGAATATTTCAAAAATAAAATAAAATCGGACGAAACACGCTTGAACCATGTCATGAGTGTTGGAGTTGTATAGTTTGTCCACCAGAGGGCGCTCTACACCGTCCCTGTTGGCAACACTCGTCGAGTTGGTCACGAGACATACATTGCTTATATAACTATTAAAAAAAATGACCATCAATTCTCTCGACTCAAATAAGCATGACAAAATTTGTGACTATCCAACACTATCTCACGCCCAATTCGTACGAATTTGACGAATGATTAAAAAGTGTCTAATTCGTACTACCTCACTCGTATGAATTTGTACGATTTGTCTAAACCCACGTGATGGTTAGGTTTAGGGGCGGGGTAAGGGGTAGGTCATTCGTACGAATTCATACGAATTGGCCAATTCGTAAAATATGTACGATTTAGCAAAATCGTACTAATTCGCACGAGTGATGTCGTATGAATTGTTACGAATGAGCCACTTTTTAATCAACGTCGAATTCGTACGACTTGGTCGTGAGATCGGGTTGGACTATCATGTCCAGTTTTGCTGCTGTTAAATAAGCCGAGAGTTAGGCGGAATTAGCTAGTAATAGTTACGCTACGTTGTACCAGTGTAGTTGACTGACTGTCCTTTTAACTTTTGACAATGTGACTGAAGTATTTCTTTAATAGCGCGTGACAGTTATAGCAATGAGACGGATCATCTCTCCTCGGCCTGTTATATTGAAAATGTATGTTTTACAATTTGCAGTTTGACGTTATCCATCGCTAAATTATGGCTCATCATAGACTAGCTAACCACAAAGCTAGCTAACGCCACTATCATCAGTCTGTTCTGTTGTGACAATAAAAGAAACAAGTTTCGTTTTAAAATGCATTATCATATTATTTTAGTTAAAACTCATACATAACTAATGTTAGGGAAATCTGTTAACTTTTTGTTGCGCGTTTCTGAAAAAAAAAAAAATAAATAAAAAATATCGGCCGATATATCAGATTTTAAAACCAAAAAATATTTGTATCGGTATCGGCATTCAAAATCCTTTATCGGTCGGGCTCTACTCACCACACACACACACACACACACCTCTGCGATGCTGTTCGTTTGAACGAAGGTTTCGGGAAACACCGACTCGTTGAATTGATGATGGCGACGAAACGTGCGACCATAGTTGGCTAACGATGCTTTCGGGAAACACAGCCCTGATGTCTAATCAAAAGCATAAAACACTATATATATTCAGACGGATGACCTCCGACATGAAGGTTATGCCGACAGCTGGACGGGACGATCGGGATTCGGGACGTCTGTCAAACGCGAGTGCTAGCGTTTCCGTCGCGCGAGTGAGTGAGCGAGAGAGAGAGAGACGGCATGAAAATGACAGCAGATAAAATGGAGGGCTCTGGATGCCAACCTGAGGCTGTTGTTCATGTAATCTCTCAGCCACTCTCTTTAACCGGGGGAACACACACACACACACACACACACACACACACGAGTTCACCGCTTCTCTTCTCAGCCGTCCAAAAAGCTGTTTCTGCTTTACACACACATGTATTGATTGCAGCGCTGAGAAGCTTTTCAATCTAAAGCGGTTCATCTGAAGTCAAATTGTGTTTTATATACGTATGTAACTATCCAATTATGATATTTATAATTTACGATTCTGAATCAGAGCTGGATATAAGGTAGAGCTCGACCGATAAAGGATTTTGAAGGCCGATACCGATACTAATATTTGCTGGTTTTAAAATCCGATATTCCGATATATCGGACGATATTATTATTACTATTTTTTTTTATTTCAAAACGCACAACAAAATATTAACAGATTTCCCTAACATTATTTATTTGTAGTTAATTATGAGTTTTAACTAAAATAATATGATATACCGATAAAAAATATTTGTTGGTTTTAAAACCCGATATTCCGATATATCGGCCGATATTATTATTACTATTTTTTTATTTCAGAAACGCGCAACAAAATATTAACAGATTTCCCTAACATTAGTTATTTGTAGTTAATTATGAGTTTTAACTAAATTAATATGATAATGCATAACTGGTTCTCTCTGCACGACTCTGGCTGGATCAGCAGGATGTGTGGCGCGTTATACACGAGTGTTGCCAACAGGGACGGTGTAGAGCGCCCTCTGGTGGACAAACTATACAACTCCAACACTCATGACATGGTTGAAGCGTGATTCGTCCATTTTTATTTTATTTTTGAAATATTCATTTATCGGCCATTATAACTGCCGATACCGATATTTTAGAAAATGCCTAATATCGGCCGATAATATCGCACAGTACAGGTGAAACTGGAAAAATGAGAATATGATGCAAAAGCTTAGAATTATGGCTTACAGCTTATGAAAACCTTTTCACAATATTCAAATTTTGACTTTGGGATTTTTTATAAGCTGTATACCATAATCATCAAAATTATAATAAATATCTCACTTTGCATGTAATGAGTGTATATATTAGTGTCACCTTTGAGTTTCACCTGTATATGACATATTTTATATATATATATATATATATATATATATAAAAACTGAAAACACTGTAGCATTAAATGTGTTTCTATTCTTCCAGATAATTACTTCAAAGTGGAAGGAGCCAAAGACGCCTTAATATGTGGGAATGCAAGTGATGCTGGGTAAGTTTAATGTGCTCATGTGTCTAATATGCTTTGATTGATTGAGGTTGTGACACAGTTTTTTTACCGTGGTATTTTACTTAACGATGGTTGTTGTTGTTAATTAGTTTTAATTAGTCCTTTTGATGCACTTTTGAATGTCTGAACTTCATTCGTAAAAGTCAGCTTGTGTGTAACAGCTGCCGGATCTAAGAGGCAGTCAGTGTCGAGTCTGACTAAAGTAAATATAGTTGTGTTTGTGAAGTGTCTGACTCAGCAGAAGTGCATGTACATGTACAGTGTGAGTCAGTGGCCTTGATCACCTCGCATTCAGACGCCAATGAAGCCCTTGAATCAAGAGGAAGGTGTTTGCGTGAACTGCTTTCTTCGTGATGTTTAGTCAAATTAACGCACGAAATCCAGTTGTCGGAAATATTGGGAATTTCTCATTTATACTCATTAATGTCTGCTTAGTTTTGACTCTTGGAGATGTTGTGAAATGCACGTTCAAAATTTCGTACAATTTTGATGTTCGCCGGTCAATTTCATGGTTAACCGCAGCGGCGCAGATTAAAAAAACTGAAAAATTGTATGCATTTTTTAAGTCAGGTTCTCTACTACTTTCTATTTACATTTACATCTATGCATTTGGCAGATACTTTATCCCACAAAAAATTTACACTTTTATCAGTTCAAGAATATTCATTTCTTCTGGGAATCGAACTCGAATGATTTTGGCGTTACTTCAGGAAAGCGCACAAAAATAAAACATTTTTTTTGTTGTTTTATCTAAATAGTTACAAAAAACGTTATAATATTTTTTTAAACAAATGGTTAGTATAATTGTATTTTTGCTTTAAGTTGTGAGAAGTATTAAAATGAAATTTTTACTGTTGTTTTTAACTGATTTTTCGTGAATTGTGAATTTGATCCTCAACTAGAGCCAGACCGATATATGGGCAGGCCGATATTATCGGCCAATATTAGGTATTTTCTAAAATATCGGTATCAGCAGTTATAATGGCCGATAAATGAATATTTCAAAAATAAAATAAAAACGGACGAAACACGCTTGAACCATGTCATGAGTGTTGGAGTTGTATAGTTTGTCCACCAGAGGGCGCTCTACCCTGTTTGCAACATGTTAATATTTTGTTGCGTGTTTCTGAAATAAAAAAAATAATAATATCGGCCGATATATCGGATTTTAAAACCCAAAAATATTTGTATCGGTATCGGCCTTCAAAATCCTTTATCGGTCGGGCTCTATCCTCGACATAAAAATCGTACCCAGAATTCGGACATAATGCAAGAATGCTGAAAAAAAGCCTTATCACTCAATTTCACAAACAATCACAAAGAAACTGAATTAAATTGAACATTGTGAAGTAGAAATACTAAAAAAAGCATTGTAAAACACTCTTCGTAACTTTTTATTGTGTAGTTGCATAATGATATACAAAACCTGTATATCCTTACAGTCCTGAATGAATATAATAATCCCGCTGTGATGGACACCTTGCTAGTGTGAATAGCTGAGAGGAATGTCAGCGCATATGTTTGCTAATTGTATATGAGTGTGTGTGAGTGTGTATGACAGCTGGCCGTGCATTAAAGCGTCTGGAGGGATTTGTACAGCGTGTGCTCACGGTCATATCTCGCCTTACATAAACTCTCCACATGATGACACACATCGTGACGTGAGAAAACGAGGCTTTGTCTGTTCGAAACTCACCAATATAGTGGGTATGTCGGTTGATTTAGTAAGTAAAAGGCCTTTTAGGATAATTATACAAGCGTCCAGCTGGGAAATTAGATTTTTATCAAGTAAACATAATTAAAGCCAGAATGATATATCGGCAGGTCGATATTATCGGCCGATATTAGGCATTTTCTAAAATATCGGTATCGGCAGTTATAATGGCCGATAAATGAATATTTCAAAAATAAAATAAAAATGGACGAATCACGCTTGAACCATGTTATGAGTGTTGGAGTTGTATAGTTTGTCCACCAGAGGGCGCTCTACACCGTCCCTGTTGGCAACACTCGTGTATAACGCGCCACACAACCGGCTGATCCAGCCAGAGTCGGGCAGAGAAAACCAGTTATGCATTATCATATTATTTTAGTTAAAACTCATAATTAACTACAAATAACTAATGTTAGGGAAATCTGTTAATATTTTGTTGCGCGTTTCTGAAATAAAAAAAAAAATATCGGAATCGAACTCATGATTTTGGTGTTGCTTCAGGAAAGCACACAAAAATAAAACATTTTTTTTTAATCTAAATAGTTACTAAAAAACGTTATAATACTTTTTCAAACATATGGTTAATATAATTGTATTTTTGCTGTAAGTTGTGAGAAGGAGTAAAAATGAAAGGGTTACTGTTGTTTTTAACTGATTTTTCGTGAATTGTGAATTTGATCCTCGACAGACCGATATTATCGGCCGATATTAGGCATTTTCTAAAATATCGGTATCGGCAGTTATAATGGCCGATAAATGAATATTTCAAAAATAAAATA
Source organism: Cyprinella venusta (assembly GCA_038021265.1). NCBI lineage: Eukaryota > Metazoa > Chordata > Actinopteri > Cypriniformes > Leuciscidae > Cyprinella > Cyprinella venusta. Next base: position 27,743,321 of record CM075884.1, read on the forward strand.
AAATCGGACCAAACACGCTTCAACCATGTCATGAGTGTTGGAGTTGTATAGTTTGTCCACCAGAGGGCGCTCTACCCTGTTGGCAACACTCGTGTATAACGCACCACACATCCTGTCTGTTAATATTTTGTTGCGCGTTTCTGAAATAAAAAAATAATAATAATATTGGCCGATATATCGGAATATCGTATTTTAAAACCTACAAATATTTGCATCGGTATCGGCCTTCAAAATCCTTTATCGGTCGGGCTCTAAACATAATAATAACGTTGATATTGTTAGTAATATATCAACTTTGGTTTACTTGATTATCTGAAGAATGATCATCAGGGTTTTGAGGAAGGGTTATTAGTTCATTTGTCAATCATCATTGTGTTCGAAATTATTGACGGTGACGACGATAGACGAAAGATCTCGGTGATAACGTGATATTTCAAAATCCAGGGTGTTTTTGCAGTGGGATATGTGGAGGAGGATGTTCTGGAAAGTGCATGTCGTCCTGGCCGTCGGATGTGAAGGTCTCGCCGGTGTGAGTTACGACGCGGCCTGTAGATGTTGATCGTAACATCTGGCCGAAGCCACAAACAGACAAAGGACGAACCCGTCCGTCTCCCGCGGTGATAAAGGCCTCCAGCAAACGCGTGTCCACCTCTGATAAAAGCCCTTGGAAACGGAGAGGCGTTTGTCTGGGTCTAACACACACCTGTTACACAGATTGAGGTTTACGAGTGTCGAAAACAGAAGATTCGTCAGTGTTCACAAGCTTGGTCAAGCTAGTTACACTAATCATTTACGAGAAGCAGTTACATGCCAAAATTAGCTTGTTACATTCCCAAAATAAGTCATAAATCATTAGGGCTGTAGTCAAGACCACCTTTGTCGAGTCCAAGACCAGGACTAGTCGAGTCCAAGTCAAGACCTTTTTGGACTCGGTCTTGACGTTGTATGCAACAATAGCATTTGAAATTTGGACAAATGCTATCGTTGCATACTACGTTGTTCATTGCACTTTAGCAATTTCTCAAATAAAGCCACAATTGCCAAAGTAAGAATATTCTATTCTTACTCTATTCTTATTGTATTCTATTCTATTCTCTATAATATTTTATTCTTGGCTTTTTTTGGAGTAAAACTGTTACCACTGTTACCACTTTATCTGTGTGTAATGTTCTACGTAGTAGCTCAACGTGTTTGCTGTGATAACTGGTGAAAATAGCTTTTAATATTCTGGGGGTAAAATTATAACTTGAAATATGTGGACAAAAGGTTTCTGCCCAATGTGACAGTGAAGTACAGCTTGACAACGGCAGCACTGCATCTCCATCAATGAGAAAGACTTCGTCTAGTTTATTATGCAAAGGTTGTGAGGTTAGCTTGTTTTATGAATTGCAACACTTGCTAAATCTGTCCATTTCCACTACTTTTTAAACTAAATTAATTTGTTAAAGACTGTGATGGAACTGCCATGTACCTCGGCAAATCACATCTCAAAAAAAATAGTCCATTGCCATAAAACAGGGAGCAAAGTAGTCTTCACTTGTGATGTTTATTAAATCTTGCTTACACAAGATAAAAAGTGATCAAATTGGACATAGTTGGGCTTGAGCCTCTCAAACTGACAGAGGACAAGATTCAGACACAACCTTTCCCAGGGTACATTAAGTAACAACCCTCTCTAGACAAAACATACACTGAATTTATAAGAGGTGGCCATCCCAATGAAAACAAAGAAGGGGGAAACATGACCATACAAAATTTCACAACAATAACCACACAAACCCTGGAATCAAAACAATACATTTAACTAAATTTAGAGCCATGGATAAATTATAATTAATGCAAAAGAATCATATTAAACAAACATCACATTGATCAAGACATCACATTTTCCTATGTCCCCTCTAATACATCAGAGTTGGTACGGTTTAATTTCCTTTAGAATTCCCATAAAACAGATCAACTTCCTGTTTGAATCTCTTTGTCACCAGGCTGGGCCATGCCACAATACAACAGGTACTAACATTTGAAGTCATCTTCATTACAAATTGAACCGTTTAAGCTATGTTTTTATAGATCACATTTTAGCCAAAAATGAATTTTAGCTGGTTTTATTGTTTTAATCTTAAGTCAAATAACTAAGATCAAAAAACTTTCTTTTTTTTTTACTAAAATCGATTAAACTTGACTAAAACTAGGGCTGTCAAAACGATTAAAAGTTTGTGTTTGCATAATATATGTGTGTGCACTGTGTATAATTATTTTAGATATCTAAATACACACACATGCTTGTATATATTTAAGAAATATTTTCATGTATATGGATTTATATATAATTTATATTATATATAAATATAAATATTTTATAAATAAATATTTTTTTTCCTTAAATATACATGCATGTGTGTTTTTATATCTATACAAAATAATTATACACAGTGCCCCCACATATATTATGTAAACATAAACTTTTATTTTGGATGCGATTAATCGCAATTAATCGTTTTGACAGCCCTAACTAAAACCTTTTTGTGTTTTCGTCGACTAAAACTTGACTAAAACTATTAAGTTTATAATTGACTGAAATGTGACTAAAACTTAAAAGCATTTTCGTCCAAAAGACTAAGACTAAAACTAAAAGTGCTGCCAAAAACACACAAACTGAGTTTTCTGACACCAAATCTGTTTTGAAAACCACTGAGCGACTGTCACATCATGGACAAATCTAGTGATATACTGTAATATCTGATAATGCATAATATTAGCTTCTGTTGTTAGTAATCTAAACCTCAGCCAGGGTTATATAATCTGCTCCGCTGTCTGCTAATGGGGGTATATAAATATTTCTGTGTCATGTGATCTCAAACACTGGCCACTCAAACTTGATCTGATTTTCCTCCAACTCCAAACATCTCGATTGAAACGTCGCGTCTCGTTTGTCGTATTAATTATAGGGTGTTGGTGGATATGTGTTAAAACAAGAGTCTATTAATAAGCTGTGATGTGTGCTTTTATGCATTTTATTTTATTTTGACCTTAATGATACTTACAGAGAGGTCACTCACTCAAAATAGCGCAGAAATATGCAACCAATCACAGACCAACAGCGAAATGCTTTTTTAATGGTCAGATTTGTTAGTCGACAAAAACGTTAATTTGCAGCATCATCTGTGTCATTTAACTTACACTTGTGTCTCTCAGTCTCTCTCTCTCTATATATATATAGTTTATGATAGTGTGTATGTATATATGAATATAAACAATACAAATATGGCCTATATACACTAGTGTTTGAGAAGCACATGTGTTTTTGCTCTGAGAGACGATGTTGTTATCAATATGATTAATATCTCCATGTGTAGGTGGAACTGCACGTGGCTTTATTCGAAGCTGCTGTTCTTCATGTCAGGGAGTTTGTTTCTCTTGTTCGTTTATTTCCCTCGGGGATCAATTAAGTCAATTAATCCAGCGGTCTTATTTTAGCCATTGTTAGTGTTCAGCACAGCTCTCTGGTCACCTTGTGAACCTGGATGGAAACCTGAGTTGAAGGCTGACGGCGTTTTAAAAGCGTTC